>CAWVNZ010002139.1:0-45128 GCA_963930735.1 Dioctria linearis
TATTTTTTGAATAATTTACTATAGAAAAGGCAATCCCTGGCGCAATTAAAATTTGCGACAGTAGAAAATTATTTTTTGAATAATTTACTATAGAAAAGGCAATCCCTGGCCCAATTAAAATTTGCGACAGTAGAAAATTATTTTTTGCAAAATTTACTATAGAAAAGGCAATCCCTGGGTAATTAAAATTTGCGACAGTAGAAAATTAATTTGTGAGAAATTTACTATAGAAAAGGCAATCCCTGGCGTAATTAAAATTTGCGACAGTAAAAAATTATTTTTTGAATAATTTACTATAGAAAAGGCAATCCCTGGCGTAATTAAAATTTGCGACAGTATAAAATTATTTTTAGAATAATTTACTATAGAAAAGGCAATCCCTGGCGCACTTAAAATTTGCGACAGTATAAAATTATTTTTTGAATAATTTACTATAGAAAAGGCAATACCTGGCGTAATTAAAATTTGCGACAATAAAAAATTATTTTTTGAATAATTTACTATAGAAAGGCAATCCCTGGCGTATTTAAAATTTGCGACAGTAAAAAATTATTTTTTGAATAATTTACTATAGAAAAGGCAATCCCTGGCGCACTTAAAATTTGCGACAGTAAAAAATTAATTTGTGAAAAATTTACCTGGCGAAATTGAAATTTGCGAGAGTAAAGAATTATTTTTTGAAAATTTACTATAGAAAAGGCAATCCCTGGCTTAATTAAAATTTGCGACAGTAGAAAATTATTTTTTGAATAATTTACTATAGAAAAGGCAATCCCTGGCGTAATTAAAATTTGCGACAGTATAAAATTATTTTTTGAATAATTTACTATAGAAAAGGCAATCCCTGGCGTAATTAAAATTTGCGACAGTAGAAAATTATTTTGTGAAAAGTTTACTATAGAAAAGGCAATCCCTGGCGTAATTAAAATTTGCGACAGTATAAAATTATTTTTTGAATAATTTACTATAGAAAAGGCAATCCCTGGCGTAATTAAAATTTGCGACAGTTGAAAATAATTTTGTGAGAAATTTACTATAGAAAAGGCAATCGCTGGCGTAATTAAAATTTGCGACAGTAGAAAATTATTTTTTGAAAAGTTTACTATAGAAAAGGCAATCCATGACGCAATTAAAATTTGCAACAGTAAAAAATTATTTTTTGCAAAATTTACTGTAGAAAAGGCAATCCCTGGCGCAATTAAAACTTGCGATAGTAAAAAATTATTTTTTGCAAAATTTACTGTAGAAAAGGCAATCCCTGGCGGATTTGAAATTTGCGACAGTAAAAAATAATTTTTTGGCAAAATTTAATATAGAAAAGGCAATCCCTGGCGTATTTAAAATTTGCGACAGTAAAAAATTATTTTTTGAATAATTTACTATAGAAAAGGCAATCCCTGGCGCAATTAAAATTTGCGACAGTAGAAAATTATTTTTTGAATAATTTACTATAGAAAAGGCAATCCCTGGCGCAATTAAAATTTGCGACAGTAGAAAATTATTTTTTGCAAAATTTACTATAGAAAAGGCAATCCCTGGCGTAATTAAAATTTGCGACAATAGAAAATTAATTTGTGAGAAATTTACTATAGAAAATGCAATCCCTGGCGTAATTAAAATTTGCGACAGTAAAAATTTATTTTTTGAATAATTTACTATAGAAAAGGCAATCCCTGGCGTAATTAAAATTTGCGACAGTATAAAATTATTTTTTGAATAATTTACTATAGAAAAGGCAATCCCTGGCGCACTTAAAATTTGCGGCAGTATAAAATTATTTTTTGAATAATTTACTATAGAAAAGGCAATCCCTGGCGTAATTAAAATTTGCGACAGTAAAAAATTATTTTTTGAATAATTTACTATAGAAAAGGCAATCCCTGGCGTATTTAAAATTTGCGACAGTTGAAAATTATTTTTTGAATAATTTACTATAGAAAAGGCAATCCCTGGCGCACTAAAAATTTGCGACAGTAAAAAATTATTTTTTGAATAATTTACTATAGAAAAGGCAATCCCTGGCGCACTTAAAATTTGCGACAGTAAAAAATTAATTTGTGAAAAATTTACCTGGCGAAATTGAAATTTGCGAGAGTAAAAAATTATTTTTTGAATAATTTACTATAGAAAAGGCAATCCCTGGCTTAATTAAAATTTGTGACAGTAGAAAATTATTTTTTGAATAATTTACTATAGAAAAGGCAATCCCTGGCGTAATTAAAATTTGCGACAGTATAAAATTATTTTTTGAATAATTTACTATAGAAAAGGCAATCCCTGGCGTAATTAAAATTTGCGACAGTAGAAAATTATTTTGTGAAAAGTTTACTATAGAAAAGGCAATCCCTGGCGCAATTAAAATTTGCGACAGTAAAAAATTATTTTTTTAATAATTTACTATAGAAAAGGCAATCCCTGGCGCACTTAAAATTTGCGACAGTAAAAAATTATTTTTTGAATAATTTACTATATAAAAGGCAATCCCTGGCGCACTTAAAATTTGCGACAGTAAAAAATTATTTTTTGAATAATTTACTATAGAAAAGGCAATACCTGGCGTAATTAAAATTTGCGATAGTTGAAAATTATTTTATGAATAATTTACTATAGAAAAGGCAATCCCTGGCGCAATTACAATTTGCGACAGTTGAAAATTATTTTTTGAATAATTTACTATAGAAAAGGCAATCCCTGGCGCAATTAAAATTTGCGACAGTTGAAAATTATTTTTTGAATAATTTACTATAGAAAAGGCAATCCCTGCGCAATTAAAATTTGCGACAGTAGAAAATTATTTTTTGAATAATTTACTATAGAAAAGGCAATCCCTGGCGCAATTAAAATTTGCAAAAGTAGAAAATTATTTTTTGCAAAATTTACTATAGAAAAGGCAATCCGTGGCGTAATTAAAATTTGCGATAGTAGAAAATTATTTTTTGCAAAATTTACTGTAGAAAAGGCAATCCCTGGCGCAATTAAAACTTGCGATAGTAAGAAATTATTTTTTGAATAATTTACTGTAGAAAAGGCAATCCCTGGCGTAATTAAAATTTGCGACAGTAGAAAATTATTTTTTTAATAATTTACTATAGAAAAGGCAATCCCTGGCGTAATTAAAATTTGCGACAGTAGAAAATTATTTTGTTGCAAAATTTACTACAGAAAAGGCAATCCGTGGCGTATTTAAAATTTGCGACAGTAAAAAATTATTTTTTGAATAATTTACTATAGAAAAGGCAATCCCTGGCGCACTTAAAATTTGCGACAGTATAAAATTATTTTGTGAGAAATTTACTATAGAAAAGGCAATCCCTGGCGTAATTAAAATTTGCGACAGTAGAAAATTTTTTTTTCAAAAGTTTACTATAGAAAAGGCAATCCCTGGCGCAATTAAAATTTGCGACAGTAAAAAATTATTTTTTGCAAAATTTACTGTAGAAAAGGCAATCCCTGGGGCAATTAAAACTTGCGATAGTAAAAAATTATTTTTTGAATAATTTACTATAGAAAAGGCAATCCCTGGCATAATTAAAATTTGCGACAGTAAAAAATAATTTTTTGAACAATATACTATAGAAAAGGCAATCCCTGGCGTAATTAAAATTTGCGACAGTATAAAATTATTTTTTGAATAATTTACTATAGAAAAGGCAATCCATGGCGCAATTAAAATTTGCGACAGTATAAAATTATTTTTTGAATAATTTACTATAGAAAAGGCAATCCCTGGCGCACTTAAAATTTGCGACAGTATAAAATTATTTTTTGAATAATTTACTATAGAAAAGGCAATCCCTGGCGTAATTAAAATTTGCGACAGTAAAAAATTATTTTTTGAATAATTTACTATAGAAAAGGCAATCCCTGGCGTAATTAAAATTTGCGACAGTAGAAAATTATTTTTTGAAAAGTTTACTATAGAAAAGGCAGTCCCTGGCGCAATTAAAATTTGCGACAGTAAAAAATTATTTTTTGCAAAATTTACTGTAGAAAAGGCAATCCCTGGCGCAATTAAAACTTGCGATAGTAAAAAATTATTTTTTGAATAATTTACTATAGAAAAGGCAATCCCTGGCGTAATTAAAATTTGCGACAGTAGAAAATTATTTTTTGAATAATTTACTATAGAAAAGGCAATCCCTGGCGCACTTAAAATTTGCGACAGTAGAAAATTATTTTTTGAATAATTTACTATAGAAAAGGCAATCCCTGGCGCAATTAAAATTTTCGACAGTAGAAAATTATTTTTTGAATAATTTACTATAGAAAAGGCAATCCCTGGCGTAATTAAAATTTGCGACAGTTGAAAATTTATTTTTTGAATAATTTACTATAGAAAAGGCAATCCTTGGCGCAATTAAAATTTGCGACAGTAAAAAATTATTTTTTGCAAAATTTACTATAGAAAAGGCAATCCCTGGCGTAATTAAAATTTGCGACAGTAGAAAATTATTTTTTGAATAATTTACTATAGAAAAGGCAATCCCTGGCGCAATTAAAATTTGCGACAGTAGAAAATTATTTTTTGAATAATTTACTATAGAAAAGGCAATCCCTGGCGCACTTAAAATTTGCGACAGTAGAAAATTATTTTTTGAATAATTTACTATAGAAAAGGCAATCCCTGGCGTAATTAAAATCTGCGACAGTAGAAAATTATTTTTTGCAAAATTTACTATAGAAAAGGCAATCCCTGGCGCAATTAAAATTTGCGACAGTAAAAAATTATTTTTTGAATAATTTACTATAGAAAAAGCAATCCCTGGCGCAATTAAAATCTGCGACAGTAGAAAATTATTTTTTGAAAAGTTTACTATAGAAAAGGCAATCACTGGCGCAATTAAAATTTGCGACAGTAAAAAATTATTTTTTGCAAAATTTACTGTAGAAAAGGCAATCCCTGGCGCAATTAAAACTTGCGATAGTAAAAAATTATTTTTTGAATAATTTACTATAGAAAAGGCAATCCCTGGCGTAATTAAAACTTGCGATAGTAAAAAATTATTTTTTGAAAAATTTACTATAGAAAAGGCAATCCCCGGCGTAATTAAAATTTGCGACAGTAAAAAATTATTTTTTGCAAAATTTACTATAGAAAAGGCAATCCCTGGGATATTTAAAATTTGCGACAGTAGAAAATTATTTTTTGAATAATTTACTATAGAAAAGGCAATCCCTGGGATATTTAAAATTTGCGACAGTTGAAAATTATTTTTTGAATAATTTACTATAGAAAAGGCAATCCCTGGCGTAATTAAAATTTGCGACAGTTGAAAATAATTTTTTGAATAATTTACTATAGAAAAGGCAATCCCTGGCGTAATTAAAATTTGCGACAGTAGAAAATTATTTTTTGAATAATTTACTATAGAAAAGGCAATCCCTGGCGCAATTAAAATTTGCGACAGTAGAAAATTATTTTTTGAATAATTTACTATAGAAAAGGCAATCCCTGGCGTAATTAAAATTTGCGACAGTAGAAAATTATTTTTTGAATAATTTACTATAGAAAAGGCTATCCCTGGCGCAATTACAATTTGCGACAGTATAAAATTATTTTTTGAATAATTTACTATAGAAAAGGCAATCCCTGGCGTAATTAAAATTTGCGACAGTAGAAAATTAATTTGTGAAAAATTTACCTGGCGAAATTGAAATTTGCGAGAGTAAAAAATTATGTTTTGAATAATTTACTATAGAAAAGGCAATCCCTGGCGCAATTAAAATTTGCGACAGTAGAAAATTATTTTTTGAATAATTTACTATAGAAAAGGCAATCCCTGGCGTATTTAAAATTTGCGACAGTAAAAAATTATTTTTTGAATAATTTACTATAGAAAAGGCAATCCCTGGCGCACTTAAAATTTGCGACAGTAAAAAATTAATTTGTGAAAAATTTACCTGGCGAAATTGAAATTTGCGAGAGTAAAGAATTATTTTTTGAAAATTTACTATAGAAAAGGCAATCCCTGGCTTAATTAAAATTTGCGACAGTAGAAAATTATTTTTTGAATAATTAACTATAGAAAAGGCAATCCCTGGCGTAATTAAAATTTGCGACAGCATAAAATTATTTTGTGAGAAATTTACTATAGAAAAGGCAATCGCTGGCGTAATTAAAATTTGCGACAGTAGAAAATTATTTTTTGAAAAGTTTACTATAGAAAAGGCAATCCATGACGCAATTAAAATTTGCAACAGTAAAAAATTATTTTTTGCAAAATTTACTGTAGAAAAGGCAATCCCTGGCGCAATTAAAACTTGCGATAGTAAAAAATTATTTTTTGCAAAATTTACTGTAGAAAAGGCAATCCCTGGCGGATTTGAAATTTGCGACAGTAAAAAATAATTTTTTGGCAAAATTTAATATAGAAAAGGCAATCCCTGGCGTATTTAAAATTTGCGACAGTAAAAAATTATTTTTTGAATAATTTACTATAGAAAAGGCAATCCCTGGCGCAATTAAAATTTGCGACAGTAGAAAATTATTTTTTGAATAATTTACTATAGAAAAGGCAATCCCTGGCGCAATTAAAATTTGCGACAATAGAAAATTAATTTGTGAGAAATTTACTATAGAAAATGCAATCCCTGGCGTAATTAAAATTTGCGACAGTAAAAATTTATTTTTTGAATAATTTACTATAGAAAAGGCAATCCCTGGCGTAATTAAAATTTGCGACAGTATAAAATTATTTTTTGAATAATTTACTATAGAAAAGGCAATCCCTGGCGCACTTAAAATTTGCGACAGTATAAAATTATTTTTTGAATAATTTACTATAGAAAAGGCAATCCCTGGCGTAATTAAAATTTGCGACAGTAAAAAATTATTTTTTGAATAATTTACTATAGGAAAGGCAATCCCTGGCGTATTTAAAATTTGCGACAGTTGAAAATTATTTTTTGAATAATTTACTATAGAAAAGGCAATCCCTGGCGCACTTAAAATTTGCGACAGTAAAAAATTATTTTTTGAATAATTTACTATAGAAAAGGCAATCCCTGGCGCACTTAAAATTTGCGACAGTAAAAAATTAATTTGTGAAAAATTTACCTGGCGAAATTGAAATTTGCGAGAGTAAAAAATTATTTTTTGAATAATTTACTATAGAAAAGGCAATCCCTGGCTTAATTAAAATTTGTGACAGTAGAAAATTATTTTTTGAATAATTTACTATAGAAAAGGCAATCCCTGGCGTAATTAAAATTTGCGACAGTAAAAAATTATTTTTTGAATAATTTACTATAGAAAAGGCAATCCCTGGCGTATTTAAAATTTGCGACAGTTGAAAATTATTTTTTGAATAATTTACTATAGAAAAGGCAATCCCTGGCGCACTTAAAATTTGCGACAGTAAAAAATTATTTTTTGAATAATTTACTATAGAAAAGGCAATCCCTGGCGCACTTAAAATTTGCGACAGTAAAAAATTAATTTGTGAAAAATTTACCTGGCGAAATTGAAATTTGCGAGAGTAAAAAATTATTTTTTGAATAATTTACTATAGAAAAGGCAATCCCTGGCTTAATTAAAATTTGTGACAGTAGAAAATTATTTTTTGAATAATTTACTATAGAAAAGGCAATCCCTGGCGTAATTAAAATTTGCGACAGTATAAAATTATTTTTTGAATAATTTACTATAGAAAAGGCAATCCCTGGCGTAATTAAAATTTGCGACAGTAGAAAATTATTTTGTGAAAAGTTTACTATAGAAAAGGCAATCCCTGGCGCAATTAAAATTTGCGACAGTAAAAAATTATTTTTTTAATAATTTACTATAGAAAAGGCAATCCCTGGCGCACTTAAAATTTGCGACAGTAAAAAATTATTTTTTGAACAATTTACTATATAAAAGGCAATCCCTGACGCACTTAAAATTTGCGACAGTAAAAAATTATTTTTTGAATAATTTACTATAGAAAAGGCAATACCTGGCGTAATTAAAATTTGCGATAGTTGAAAATTATTTTATGAATAATTTACTATAGAAAAGGCAATCCCTGGCGCAATTACAATTTGCGACAGTTGAAAATTATTTTTTGAATAATTTACTATAGAAAAGGCAATCCCTGGCGCAATTAAAATTTGCGACAGTTGAAAATTATTTTTTGAATAATTTACTATAGAAAAGGCAATCCCTGCGCAATTAAAATTTGCGACAGTAGAAAATTATTTTTTGAATAATTTACTATAGAAAAGGCAATCCCTGGCGCAATTAAAATTTGCAAAAGTAGAAAATTATTTTTTGCAAAATTTACTATAGAAAAGGCATTCCGTGGCGTAATTAAAATTTGCGATAGTAGAAAATTATTTTTTGCAAAATTTACTGTAGAAAAGGCAATCCCTGGCGCAATTAAAACTTGCGATAGTAAGAAATTATTTTTTGAATAATTTACTGTAGAAAAGGCAATCCCTGGCGTAATTAAAATTTGCGACAGTAGAAAATTATTTTTTTAATAATTTACTATAGAAAAGGCAATCCCTGGCGTAATTAAAATTTGCGACAGTAGAAAATTATTTTGTTGCAAAATTTACTACAGAAAAGGCAATCCGTGGCGTATTTAAAATTTGCGACAGTAAAAAATTATTTTTTGAATAATTTACTATAGAAAAGGCAATCCCTGGCGCACTTAAAATTTGCGACAGTATAAAATTATTTTGTAAGAAATTTACTATAGAAAAGGCAATCCCTGGCGTAATTAAAATTTGCGACAGTAGAAAATTATTTTTTCAAAAGTTTACTATAGAAAAGGCAATCCCTGCCGCAATTAAAATTTGCGACAGTAAAAAATTATTTTTTGCAAAATTTACTGTAGAAAAGGCAATCCCTGGGGCAATTAAAACTTGCGATAGTAAAAAATTATTTTTTGAATAATTTACTATAGAAAAGGCAATCCCTGGCGTAATTAAAATTTGCGACAGTAGAAAATTATTTTTTGAATAATTTACTATAGAAAAGGCAATCCCTGGCACACTTAAAATTTGCGACAGTAGAAAATTATTTTTTGAATAATTTACTATAGAAAAGGCAATCCCTGGCGCAATTACAATTTGCGACAGTAAAAAATTATTTTTTGAATAATTTACTATAGAATAGGCAATCCCTGGCGTAATTAAAATTTGCGACAGTAGAAAATTATTTTTTGAAAAGTTTACTATAGAAAAGGCAATCCCTGGCGCAATTAAAATTTGCGACAATAAAAAATTATTTTTTGCAAAATTTACTGTAGAAAAGGCAATCCCTGGCGCAATTAAAACTTGCGATAGTAAAAAATTATTTTTTGAATAATTTACTATAGAAAAGGCAATCCCTGGCGTATTTAAAATTTGCGACAGTAAAAAATTATTTTTTGAATAATTTACTATAGAAAAGGCAATCCCTGGCGCACTTAAAATTTGCGACAGTAAAAAATTAATTTGTGAAAAATTTACCTGGCGAAATTGAAATTTGCGAGAGTAAAGAATTATTTTTTGAAAATTTACTATAGAAAAGGCAATCCCTGGCTTAATTAAAACTTGCGACAGTAGAAAATTATTTTTTGAATAATTAACTATAGAAAAGGCAATCCCTGGCGTAATTAAAATTTGCGACAGCATAAAATTATTTTGTGAGAAATTTACTATAGAAAAGGCAATCGCTGGCGTAATTAAAATTTGCGACAGTAGAAAATTATTTTTTGAAAAGTTTACTATAGAAAAGGCAATCCATGACGCAATTAAAATTTGCAACAGTAAAAAATTATTTTTTGCAAAATTTACTGTAGAAAAGGCAATCCCTGGCGCAATTAAAACTTGCGATAGTAAAAAATTATTTTTTGCAAAATTTACTGTAGAAAAGGCAATCCCTGGCGGATTTGAAATTTGCGACAGTAAAAAATAATTTTTTGGCAAAATTTAATATAGAAAAGGCAATCCCTGGCGTATTTAAAATTTGCGACAGTAAAAAATTATTTTTTGAATAATTTACTATAGAAAAGGCAATCCCTGGCGCAATTAAAATTTGCGACAGTAGAAAATTATTTTTTGAATAATTTACTATAGAAAAGGCAATCCCTGGCGCAATTAAAATTTGCGACAGTAGAAAATTATTTTTTGCAAAATTTACTATAGAAAAGGCAATCCCTGGCGTAATTAAAATTTGCGACAATAGAAAATTAATTTGTGAGAAATTTACTATAGAAAATGCAATCCCTGGCGTAATTAAAATTTGCGACAGTAAAAATTTATTTTTTGAATAATTTACTATAGAAAAGGCAATCCCTGGCGTAATTAAAATTTGCGACAGTATAAAATTATTTTTTGAATAATTTACTATAGAAAAGGCAATCCCTGGCGCACTTAAAATTTGCGACAGCATAAAATTATTTTTTGAATAATTTACTATAGAAAAGGCAATCCCTGGCGTAATTAAAATTTGCGACAGTAAAAAATTATTTTTTGAATAATTTACTATAGAAAAGGCAATCCCTGGCGTATTTAAAATTTGCGACAGTTGAAAATTATTTTTTGAATAATTTACTATAGAAAAGGCAATCCCTGGCGCACTTAAAATTTGCGACAATAAAAAATTATTTTTTGAATAATTTACTATAGAAAAGGCAATCCCTGGCGCACTTAAAATTTGCGACAGTAAAAAATTAATTTGTGAAAAATTTACCTGGCGAAATTGAAATTTGCGAGATTAAAAAATTATTTTTTGAATAATTTACTATAGAAAAGGCAATCCCTGGCTTAATTAAAATTTGTGACAGTAGAAAATTATTTTTTGAATAATTTACTATAGAAAAGGCAATCCCTGGCGTAATTAAAATTTGCGACAGTATAAAATTATTTTTTGAATAATTTACTATAGAAAAGGCAATCCCTGGCGTAATTAAAATTTGCGACAGTAGAAAATTATTTTGTGAAAAGTTTACTATAGAAAAGGCAATCCCTGGCGCAATTAAAATTTGCGACAGTAAAAAATTATTTTTTTAATAATTTACTATAGAAAAGGCAATCCCTGGCGCACTTAAAATTTGCGACAGTAAAAAATTATTTTTTGAACAATTTACTATATAAAAGGCAATCCCTGGCGCACTTAAAATTTGCGACAGTAAAAAATTATTTTTTGAATAATTTACTATAGAAAAGGCAATACCTGGCGTAATTAAAATTTGCGATAGTTGAAAATTATTTTATGAATAATTTACTATAGAAAAGGCAATCCCTGGCGCAATTACAATTTGCGACAGTTGAAAATTATTTTTTGAATAATTTACTATAGAAAAGGCAATCCCTGGCGCAATTAAAATTTGCGACAGTTGAAAATTATTTTTTGAATAATTTACTATAGAAAAGGCAATCCCTGCGCAATTAAAATTTGCGACAGTAGAAAATTATTTTTTGAATAATTTACTATAGAAAAGGCAATCCCTGGCGCAATTAAAATTTGCAAAAGTAGAAAATTATTTTTTGCAAAATTTACTATAGAAAAGGCATTCCGTGGCGTAATTAAAATTTGCGATAGTAGAAAATTATTTTTTGCAAAATTTACTGTAGAAAAGGCAATCCCTGGCGCAATTAAAACTTGCGATAGTAAGAAATTATTTTTTGAATAATTTACTGTAGAAAAGGCAATCCCTGGCGTAATTAAAATTTGCGACAGTAGAAAATTATTTTTTTAATAATTTACTATAGAAAAGGCAATCCCTGGCGTAATTAAAATTTGCGACAGTAGAAAATTATTTTGTTGCAAAATTTACTACAGAAAAGGCAATCCGTGGCGTATTTAAAATTTGCGACAGTAAAAAATTATTTTTTGAATAATTTACTATAGAAAAGGCAATCCCTGGCGCACTTAAAATTTGCGACAGTATAAAATTATTTTGTGAGAAATTTACTATAGAAAAGGCAATCCCTGGCGTAATTAAAATTTGCGACAGTAGAAAATTATTTTTTCAAAAGTTTACTATAGAAAAGGCAATCCCTGCCGCAATTAAAATTTGCGACAGTAAAAAATTATTTTTTGCAAAATTTACTGTAGAAAAGGCAATCCCTGGGGCAATTAAAACTTGCGATAGTAAAAAATTATTTTTTGAATAATTTACTATAGAAAAGGCAATCCCTGGCGTAATTAAAATTTGCGACAGTAGAAAATTATTTTTTGAATAATTTACTATAGAAAAGGCAATCCCTGGCACACTTAAAATTTGCGACAGTAGAAAATTATTTTTTGAATAATTTACTATAGAAAAGGCAATCCCTGGCGCAATTACAATTTGCGACAGTAAAAAATTATTTTTTGAATAATTTACTATAGAATAGGCAATCCCTGGCGTAATTAAAATTTGCGACAGTAGAAAATTATTTTTTGAAAAGTTTACTATAGAAAAGGCAATCCCTGGCGCAATTAAAATTTGCGACAATAAAAAATTATTTTTTGCAAAATTTACTGTAGAAAAGGCAATCCCTGGCGCAATTAAAACTTGCGATAGTAAAAAATTATTTTTTGAATAATTTACTATAGAAAAGGCAATCCCTGGCGTAATTAAAATTTGCGACAGTAAAAAATAATTTTTTGAACAATATACTATAGAAAAGGCAATCCCTGGCGTAATTAAAATTTGCGACAGTATAAAATTATTTTTTGAATAATTTACTATAGAAAAGGCAATCCATGGCGCAATTAAAATTTGCGACAGTATAAAATTATTTTTTGAATAATTTACTATAGAAAAGGCAATCCCTGGCGCACTTAAAATTTGCGACAGTATAAAATTATTTTTTGAATAATTTACTATAGAAAAGGCAATCCCTGGCGTAATTAAAATTTGCGACAGTAAAAAATTATTTTTTGAATAATTTACTATAGAAAAGGCAATCCCTGGCGTAATTAAAATTTGCGACAGTAGAAAATTATTTTTTGAAAAGTTTACTATAGAAAAGGCAGTCCCTGGCGCAATTAAAATTTGCGACAGTAAAAAATTATTTTTTGCAAAATTTACTGTAGAAAAGGCAATCCCTGGCGCAATTAAAACTTGCGATAGTAAAAAATTATTTTTTGAATAATTTACTATAGAAAAGGCAATCCTGGCGTAATTAAAATTTGCGACAGTAGAAAATTATTTTTTGAATAATTTACTATAGAAAAGGCAATCCCTGGCGCACTTAAAATTTGCGACAGTAGAAAATTATTTTTTGAATAATTTACTATAGAAAAGGCAATCCCTGGCGTAATTAAAATTTGCGACAGTAGAAAATTATTTTTTGAATAATTTACTATAGAAAAGGCAATCCCTGGCGCAATTAAAATTTGCGACAGTAGAAAATTATTTTTTGAATAATTTACTATAGAAAAGGCAATCCCTGGCGCACTTAAAATTTGCGACAGTAGAAAATTATTTTTTGAATAATTTACTATAGAAAAGGCAATCCCTGGCGTAATTAAAATCTGCGACAGTAGAAAATTATTTTTTGCAAAATTTACTATAGAAAAGGCAATCCCTGGCGCAATTAAAATTTGCGACAGTAAAAAATTATTTTTTGAATAATTTACTATAGAAAAAGCAATCCCTGGCGCAATTAAAATCTGCGACAGTAGAAAATTATTTTTTGAAAAGTTTACTATAGAAAAGGCAATCACTGGCGCAATTAAAATTTGCGACAGTAAAAAATTATTTTTTGCAAAATTTACTGTAGAAAAGGCAATCCCTGGCGCAATTAAAACTTGCGATAGTAAAAAATTATTTTTGAAATAATTTACTATAGAAAAGGCAATCCCTGGCGTAATTAAAACTTGCGATAGTAAAAAATTATTTTTTGAAAAATTTACTATAGAAAAGGCAATCCCTGGCGTAATTAAAATTTGCGACAATAAAAAATTATTTTTTGCAAAATTTACTATAGAAAAGGCAATCCCTGGGATATTTAAAATTTGCGACAGTAGAAAATTATTTTTTGAATAATTTACTATAGAAAAGGCAATCCCTGGGATATTTAAAATTTGCGACAGTAGAAAATTATTTTTTGAATAATTTACTATAGAAAAGGCAATCCCTGGGATATTTAAAATTTGCGACAGTTGAAAATTATTTTTTGAATAATTTACTATAGAAAAGGCAATCCCTGGCGTAATTAAAATTTGCGACAGTTGAAAATAATTTTTTGAATAATTTACTATAGAAAAGGCAATCCCTGGCGTAATTAAAATTTGCGACAGTAGAAAATTATTTTTTGAATAATTTACTATAGAAAAGGCAATCCCTGGCGCAATTAAAATTTGCGACAGTAGAAAATTATTTTTTGAATAATTTACTATAGAAAAGGCAATCCCTGGCGTAATTAAAATTTGCGACAGTAGAAAATTATTTTTTGAATAATTTACTATAGAAAAGGCAATCCCTGGCGCAATTACAATTTGCGGCAGTATAAAATTATTTTTTGAATAATTTACTATAGAAAAGGCAATCCCTGGCGTAATTAAAATTTGCGACAGTAGAAAATTAATTTGTGAAAAATTTACCTGGCGAAATTGAAATTTGCGAGAGTAAAAAATTATGTTTTGAATAATTTACTATAGAAAAGGCAATCCCTGGCGCAATTAAAATTTGCGACAGTAGAAAATTATTTTTTGAATAATTTACTATAGAAAAGGCAATCCCTGGCGTAATTAAAATTTGCGACAGTATAAAATTATTTTTTGAATAATTTACTATAGAAAAGGCAATCCCTGGCGCAATTAAAATTTGCGACAGTAGAAAATTATTTTTTGAATAATTTACTATAGAAAAGGCAATCCCTGGCGTAATTAAAATTTGCGACAGTATAAAATTATTTTTTGAATAATTTACTATAGAAAAGGCAATCCCTGGCGCAATTATAATTTGCGACAGTATAAAATTATTTTTTGAATAATTTACTATAGAAAAGGCAATCCCTGGGATATTTAAAATTTGCGAGAGTAGAAAATTACTTTTTGAATAATTTACTATAGAAAAGGCAATCCCTGGGATATTTAAAATTTGCGACAGTAAAAAATTATTTTTTGAATAATTTACTATAGAAAAGGCAATCCCTGGGATATTTAAAATTTGCGACAGTTGAAAATTATTTTTTGAATAATTTACTATAGAAAAGGCAATACCTGGCGCAATTAAAATTTGCGACAGTATAAAATTATTTTTTGAATAATTTACTATAGAAAAGGCAATCCCAGGCGTAATTAAAATTTGCGACAGTAGAAAATTATTTTTTGAATAATTTACTATAGAAAAGGCAATCCCTGGCGTAATTAAAATGTGCGACAGTATAAAATTATTTTTTGAATAATTTCCTATAGAAAAGGCAATCCCTGGCGTAATTAAAATTTGCGACAGTAGAAAATTATTTTTTGAAAAGTTTACTATAGAAAAGGCAATCCCTGGCGCAATTAAAATTTGCGACAATAAAAAATTATTTTTTGAATAATTTACTATAGAAATGGCAATCCCTGGCGTAATTAAAATTTGCGACAGTATAAAATTATTTTTTGAATAATTTACTATAGAAAAGGCAATCCCTGGCGCACTTAAAATTTGCGACTGTATAAAATTATTTTTTGAATAATTTACTATAGAAAAGGCAATCCCTGGCGTAATTAAAATTTGCGACAGTTGAAAATTATTTTTTGAATAATTTACTAAAGAAAAGGCAATCCCTGGCGTAATTAAAATTTGCGACAGTGGAAAATTATTTTTTGAATAATTTACTATAGAAAAGCCAATCCCTGGCGTAATTAAAATTTGCGACAGTAGAAAATTATTTTTTGAATAATTTACTATAGAAAGGGCAATACCTGGCGTAATTAAAATTTGCGACAGTAGAAAATTATTTTTTGAATAATTTACTATAGAAAAGGCAATCCCTGGCGTAATTAAAATTTGCGACAGTAAAAAATTATTTTTTGAATAATTTACTATAGAAAAGGCAATCCCTGGCGCAATTACCATTTTCGAGAGTATAAAATTATTTTTTGAATAATTTACTATAGAAAAGGCAATCCCTGGCGTAATTAAAATTTGCGACAGTAGAAAATTAATTTGTGAAAAATTTACCTGGCGCAATTAAAATTTGCGACAGTAAAAAATTATTTTTTGCAAAATTTACTATAGAAAAGGCAATCCCTGGCGTAATTAAAATTTGCGACAGTATAAAATTATTTTTTGAATAATTTACTATAGAAAAGGCAATCCCTGGCGCAATTAAAATTTGCGACAGTAGAAAATTATTTTTTGAATAATTTACTAGAGAAAAGGCAATCCCTGGCGTAATTAAAATTTGCGACAGTAGAAAATTATTTTTTGAATAATTTACTATAGAAAAGGCAATACCTGGCGTAATTAAAATTTGCGACAGTTGAAAATTATTTTTTGAATAATTTACTATAGAAAAGGCAATCCCTGGCGTAATTAAAATTTGCGACAGTAGAAAATTATTTTTTGAATAATTTACTATAGAAAAGGCAATCCCTGGCGCAATTACCATTTTCGAGAGTATAAAATTATTTTTTGAATAATTTACTATAGAAAAGGCAATCCCTGGCGTAATTAAAATTTGCGACAGTAGAAAATTAATTTGTGAAAAATTTACCTGGCGCAATTAAAATTTGCGACAGTAAAAAATTATTTTTTGCAAAATTTACTATAGAAAAGGCAATCCCTGGCGTAATTAAAATTTGCGACAGTATAAAATTATTTTTTGAATAATTTACTATAGAAAAGGCAATCCCTGGCGCAATTAAAATTTGCGACAGTAGAAAATTATTTTTTGAATAATTTACTAGAGAAAAGGCAATCCCTGGCGTAATTAAAATTTGCGACAGTAGAAAATTATTTTTTGAATAATTTACTATAGAAAAGGCAATCCCTGGCGTAATTAAAATTTGCGACAGTAGAAAATTATTTTTTGAATAATTTACTATAGAAAAGGCAATCCCTGGCGTAATTAAAATTTGCGACAGTTGAAAATTATTTTTTGAATAATTTACTATAGAAAAGGCAATCCCTGGCGTAATTAAAATTTGCGACAGTAGAAAATTATTTTTTGAATAATTTACTATAGAAAAGGCAAACCCTGGCGCAATTAAAATTTGCGACAGTAAAAAATTATTTTTTGCAAAATTTACTGTAGAAAAGGCAATCCCTGGCGCAATTAAAACTTGCGATAGTAAAAAATTATTTTTTGAATAATTTTCTATAGAAAAGGCAATCCCTGGCGTAATTAAAACTTGCGATAGTAAAAAAATTATTTTTTGAAAAATTTACTATAGAAAAGGCAATCCCTGGCGTAATTACAATTTGCGACAGTAAAAAATTATTTTTTGCAAAATTTACTATAGAAAAGGCAATCCCTGGGATATTTAAAATTTGCGACAGTTGAAAATTATTTTTTGAATAATTTACTATAGAAAAGGCAATACCTGGCGTAATTAAAATTTGCGACAGTAGAAAATTATTTTTTGAATAATTTACTATAGAAAAGGCAATCCCTGGCGCAATTAAAATTTGCGACAGTAGAAAGTTATTTTTTGAATAATTTACTATAGAAAAGGCAATCCCAGGCGTAATTACAATTTGCGACAGTATAAAATTATTTTTTGAATAATTTACTATAGAAAAGGCAATCCCTGGCGCACTTAAAATTTGCGACAGTATAGAATTATTTTTTGAATAATTTACTATAGAAAAGGCAATCCCTGGCGTAATTAAAATTTCCGACAGTTGAAAATTATTTTTTGAATAATTTACTATAGAAAAGGCAATCCCTGGCGTAATTAAAATTTGCGACAGTAGAAAATTATTTTTTGAATAATTTACTATAGAAAAGGCAATCCCTGGCGTAATTAAAATTTGCAACAGTATAAAATTATTTTTTGAATAATTTACTATAGAAAAGGCAATCCCTGGCGTAGTTAAAATTTGCGACAGTAGAAAATTATTTTGTGAAAAATTTACCTGGCGAAATTGAAATTTGCGAGAGTAAAAAATTATTTTTTGAATAATTTACTATAGAAAAGGCAATCCCTGGCGTAATTAAAATTTGTGACAGTATAAAATTATTTTTTGAATAATTTACTATACAAAAGGCAATCCCTGGCGCAGTTAAAATTTGCGACAGTAGAAAACTATTTTTTGAATAATTTACTATAGAAAAGGCAATCCCTGGCGTAATTAAAATTTGCGACAGTATAAAATTATTTTTTGAATAATTTACTATAGAAAAGGCAATCCCTGGCGCAATTAAAATTTGCGACAGTATAAAATTATTTTTTGAATAATTTACTATAGAAAAGGCAATCCCTGGCGCAATTAAAATTTGCGACAGTCAAAAATTATTTTTTGAATAATTTACTATACAAAAAGGCAATCCCTGGCGTAGTTAAAATTTGCGACAGTAGAAAATTATTTTTTGAATAATTTACTATAGAAAAGGCAATCCCTGGCGTAATTAAAATTTGCGACAGTATAAAATTATTTTTTGAATAATTTACTATAGAAAAGGCAATCCCTGGCGTAATTAAAATTTGCGACAGTAGAAAATTATTTTTTGAAAAGTTTACTATAGAAAAGGCAATCCCTGGCGCACTTAAAATTTGCGACAGTAGAAAATTATTTTTTGCAAAATTTACTGTAGAAAAGGCAATCCCTGGCGCAATTAAAACTTGCGATAGTAAAAAATTATTTTTTGAATAATTTACTATAGAAATGGCAATCCCTATCGTAATTAAAATTTGCGACAGTAGAAAATTAATTTGTGAGAAATTTACTATAGAAAAGGCAATCCCTGGCGTAATTAAAATTTGCGACAGTAAAAAATTATTTTTTGAATAATTTACTATAGAAAAGGCAATCCCTGGCGCAATTAAAATTTGCGACAGTATAAAATTATTTTTTGAAAAGTTTACTATAGAAAAGGCAATCCCTGGCGCACTTAAAATTTGCGACAGTAGAAAATTATTTTTTGAATAATTTACTATAGAAAAGGCAATCCTTGGCGTAATTAAAATTTGCGACAGTATAAAATTATTTTTTGCAAAATTTACTGTAGAAAAGGCAATCCCTGGCGCAATTAAAACTTCCGATAGCAAAAAATTATTTTTTGAATAATTTACTATAGAAAAGGCAATCCCTGGCGCAATTAAAATTTGCGACAGTAGAAAATTATTTTTTGAATAATTTACTATAGAAAAGGCAATCCCTGGCGTAATTACAATTTGCGACAGTATAAAATTATTTTTTGAATAATTTACTATAGAAAAGGCAATCCCTGGCGCACTTAAAATTTGCGACAGTATAAAATTATTTTTTGAATAATTTACTATAGGAAAGGCAATCCCTGGCGTAATTAAAATTTGCGACAGTTGAAAATTATTTTTTGAATAATTTACTATAGAAAAGGCAATCTCTGGAGTAATTAAAATTTGCGACAGTAGAAAATTTATTTTTTGAATAATTTACTATAGAAAAGGCAATCCCTGGCGTAATTAAAATTTGCGACAGTATAAAATTATTTTTTGAATAATTTACTATAGAAAAGGCAATCCCTGGCGTAATTAAAATTTGCGACAGTAGAAAATTAATTTGTGAAAAATTTACCTGGCGAAATTGAAATTTGCGAGAGTAAAAAATTATTTTTTGAATAATTTACTATAGAAAAGGCAATCCCTGGCGTAATTAAAATTTGTGACAGTATAAAATTATTTTTTGAATAATTTACTATAGAAAAGGCAATCCCTGGCGCAATTAAAATTTGCGACAGTAGAAAATTATTTTTTGAATAATTTACTATAGAAAAGGCAATCCCTGGCGTAATTAAAATTTGCGACAGTATAAAATTATTTTTTGAATAATTTACTATAGAAAAGGCAATCCCTGGCGCAATTAAAATTTGCGACAGTATAAAATTATTTTTTGAATAATTTACTATAAAAAGGCAATCCCTGGCCAAATAAAATTTGCGACAGTATAAAATTATTTTTTGAATTATTTACTATAGAAAAGGCAATCCCTGGCGCACTTAAAATTTGCGACAGTATAAAATTATTTTTTGAATAATTTACTATAGAAAAGGCAATCCCTGGCGTAATTAAAATTTGCGACAGTAGAAAATTATTTTTTGAAAAGTTTACTATAGAAAAGGCAATCCCTGTCGCACTTAAAATTTGCGACAGTAGAAAATTATTTTTTTCAAAATTTACTGTAGAAAAGGCAATCCCTGGCGCAATTAAAACTTGCGATAGTAAAAAATTATTTTTTGAATAATTTACTATAGAAAAGGCAATCCCTGGCGTAATTAAAATTTGCGACAGTAGAAAATTAATTTGTGAGAAATTTACTATAGAAAAGGCAATCCCTGGCGTAATTAAAATTTGCGACAGTAAAAAATTATTTTTTGAATAATTTACTATAGAAAAGGCAATCCCTGGCGCAATTAAAATTTGCGACAGTATAAAATTATTTTTTGAAAAGTTTACTATAGAAAAGGCAATCCCTGGCGCACTTAAAATTTGCGACAGTAGAAAATTATTTTTTGAATAATTTACTATAGAAAAGGCAATCCCTGGCGTAATTAAAATTTGCGACAGTATAAAATTATTTTTTGCAAAATTTACTGTAGAAAAGGCAATCCCTGGCGCAATTAAAACTTGCGATAGTAAAAAATTATTTTTTGAATAATTTACTATAGAAAAGGCAATCCCTGGCGTAATTAAAATTTGCGACAGTAGAAAATTAATTTGTGAGAAATTTACTATAGAAAAGGCAATCCCTGGCGTAATTAAAATTTGCGACAGTAAACAATTATTTTTTGAATAATTTACTATAGAAAAGGCAATCCCTGGCGCAATTAAAATTTGCGACAATATAAAATTATTTTTTGAATAATTTACTATAGAAAAGGCAATCCCTGGCGCACTTAAAATTTGCGACAGTATAAAATTATTTTTTGAATAATTTACTATAGAAAAGGCAATCCCTGGCGCAATTAAAATTTGCGACATTAAAAAATTATTTTTTGAATAATTTACTATAGAAAAGGCAATCCCTGGCGCAATTAAAATTTGCGACAGTATAAAATTATTTTTTGAACAATTTACTATAGAAAAGGCAATCCCTGGCGCACTTAAAATTTGCGACAGTAAAAAATTATTTTTTGAATAATTTACTATAGAAAAGGCAATCCCTGGCGTAATTAGAATTTGCGACAGTTGAAAATTATTTTTTGAATAATTTGCTATAGAAAAGGCAATCCCTGGCGCAATTACAATTTGCGACAGTTGAAAATTATTTTTTGAATAATTTACTATAGAAAAGGCAATCCCTGGCGCAATTAAAATTTGCGACAGTTGAAAATTATTTTTTGAATAATTTACTATAGAAAAGGCAATCCCTGGCGCAATTAAAATTTGCGACAGTAGAAAATTATTTTTTGAATAATTTACTATAGAAAAGGCAATCCCTGGCGCAATTAAAATTTGCGACAGTAAAAAATTATTTTTTGAATAATTTACTATAGAAAAGGTAATCCGTGGCGCAATTAAAATTTGCGACAGTATAAAATTATTTTTTGAATAAATTACTATAAAAAAGGCAATCCCTGGCGTAATTAAAATTTGCGACAGTAGAAAATTATTTTTTGAATAATTTACTATAGAAAAGGCAATCCCTGGCGTAATTAAGATTTGCGACAGTATAAAATTATTTTTGAATAATTTACTATAGAAAAGGCAATCCCTGGCGTAATTAAAATTTGCGACAGTAGAAAATTATTTTTTGAAAATTTTACTATAGAAAAGGCAATCCCTGGCGTAATTAAAATTTGCGACAGTAGAAAATTATTTTTTGAATAATTTACTATAGAAAAGGCAATCCCTGGCGTATTTAAAATTTGCGACAGTAAAAAATTATTTTGTGAGAAATTTACTATAGAAAAGGCAATCCCTGGGATATTTAAAATTTGCGACAGTAGAAAATTATTTTTTGAATAATTTACTATAGAAAAGGCAATCCCTGGCGCAGTTAAAATTTGCGACAGTAAAAAATTATTTTTTGAATAATTTACTATAGAAAAGGCACTACCTGGCGCAATTAAAATTGGCGACAGTATAAAATTATTTTTTGAATAATTTACTAGAGAAAAGGCAATCCCTGGAGTAATTAAAATTTGCGAGAGTAGAAAATTATTTTTTGAATAATTTACTATAGAAAAGGCAATCCCTGGCGTATTTAAAATTTGCGACAGTAAAAAATTATTCTGTGAGAAATTTACTATAGAAAAGGCAATCCCTGGGATATTTAAAATTTGCGACAGTAGAAAATTATTTTTTGAATAATTTACTATAGAAAAGGCAATCCCTGGCGCAGTTAATATTTGCGACAGTAAAAAATTATTTTTTGAATAATTTACTATAGAAAAGGCAATACCTGGCGCAATTAAAATTTGCGACAGTATAAAATTATTTTTTGAATAATTTACTATAGAAAAGGCAATCCCTGGAGTAATTAAAATTTGCGACAGTAGAAAATTATTTTTTGAATAATTTACTATAGAAAAGGTAATCCCTGGCGCAATTAAAATTTGCGACAGTAGAAAATTATTTTTTGAATAATTTACTATAGAAAAGGCAATCCCTGGCGTAATTAAAATTTGCGACAGTAGAAAATTATTTTTTGAATAATTTACTATAGAAAAGGCAATCCCTGGCGCAATTAAAATTTGCGACAGTAAAAAATTATTTTTTGAATAATTTACTATAGAAAAGGCAATCCCTGGCGCAATTAAAATTTGCGACAGTATAAAATTATTTTTTGAATAATTTACTATAGAAAAGGCAATCCCTGGCGCAATTACAAATTGCGACAGTTGAAAATTATTTTTTGAATAATTTACTATAGAAAAGGCAATCCCTGGCGTAATTAAAATTTGCGACAGTATAAAATTATTTTTTGAATAATTTACTATAGAAAAGGCAATCCCTGGCGTAATTAAAATTTGCGACAGTAGAAAATTATTTTTTGAAAAGTTTACTATAGAAAAGGCAATCCCTGGCGTAATTAAAATTTGCGACAGTAGAAAATTATTTTTTGAATAATTTACTATAGAAAAGGCAATCCCTGGCATATTTAAAATTTGCGACAGTAAAAAATTATTTTGTGAGAAATTTACTATCGAAAAGGCAATCCCTGGGATATTTAAAATTTGCGACAGTAAAAAATTATTTTTTGAATAATTTACTATAGAAAAGGAAATCCCTGGCGCAATTAAAATTTGCGACAGTAGAAAATTATTTTTTGAATAATTTACTATAGAAAAGGCAATCCCTGGCGCACTTTAAATTTGCGACAGTATAAATTTATTTTTTGAATAATTTACTATAGAAAAGGCAATCCCTGGCGTAATTAAAATTTGCGACAGTAAAAAATTATTTTTTGAATAATTTACTATAGAAAAGGCAATCCGTGGCGTATTTAAAATTTGCGACAGTATAAAATTATTTTTTGAATAATTTACTATAGAAAAGGCAATCCCTGGCGTAATTAGAATTTGCGACAGTAGAATATTATTTTTTGTAAAATTTACTATAGAAAAGGCAATCCCTGGCGCAATTAAAATTTGCGACAGTAAAAAATTATTTTTTGCAAAATTTACTGTAGAAAAGGCAATCCCTGGGATATTTAAAATTTGCGACAGTTGAAAATTATTTTTTGAATAATTTACTATAGAAAAGGCAATCCCTGGCGTAATTAAAATTTGCGACAGTATAAAATTATTTGTTGAATAATTTACTATAGTAAAGGCAATCCCTGGCGTAATTAAAATTTTCGACAGTAAAAAATTATTTTTTGAATAATTTACTATAGAAAAGGTAATCCCTGGCGCAATTAAAATTTGCGACAGTAGAAAATTATTTTTTGAATAATTTACTATAGAAAAGGCAATCCCCGGCGTAATTAAAATTTGCGACAGTAGAAAATTATTTTTTGAATAATTTACTATAGAAAAGACAATCCCTGGCGCAATTAAAATTTGCGACAGTAAAAAATTATTTTTTGAATAATTTACTATAGAAAAGGCAATCCCTGGCGCAATTAAAATTTGCGGCAGTATAAAATTATTTTTTGAATAATTTACTATAGAAAAGGCAATCTCTGGCGCAATTTCAAATTGCGAGAAGTTGAAAATTATTTTTTGAATAATTTACTATAGAAAAGGCAATCCCTGGCGTAATTAAAATTTGCGACAGTATAAAATTATTTTTTGAATAATTTACTATAGAAAAGGCAATCCCTGGCGTAATTAAAATTTGCGACAGTAGAAAATTATTTTTTGAAAAGTTTACTATAGAAAAGGCAATCCCTGGCGTAATTAAAATTTGCGACAGTAGAAAATTATTTTTTGAATAATTTACTATAGAAAAGGCAATCCCTGGCATATTTAAAATTTGCGACAGTAAAAGATTATTTTGTGAGAAATTTACTATCGAAAAGGCAATCCCTGGGATATTTAAAATTTGCGACAGTAAAAAATTATTTTTTGAATAATTTACTATAGAAAAGGAAATCCCTGGCGCAATTAAAATTTGCGACAGTAGAAAATTATTTTTTGAATAATTTACTATAGAAAAGGCAATCCCTGGCGCACTTAAAATTTGCGACAGTATAAATTTATTTTTTGAATAATTTACTATAGAAAAGGCAATCCCTGGCGTAATTAAAATTTGCGACAGTAAAAAATTATTTTTTGAATAATTTACTATAGAAAAGGCAATCCGTGGCGTATTTAAAATTTGCGACAGTATAAAATTATTTTTTGAATAATTTACTATAGAAAAGGCAATCCCTGGCGTAATTAGAATTTGCGACAGTAGAATATTATTTTTTGTAAAATTTACTATAGAAAAGGCAATCCCTGGCGCAATTAAAATTTGCGACAGTAAAAAATTATTTTTTGCAAAATTTACTGTAGAAAAGGCAATCCCTGGGATATTTAAAATTTGCGACAGTTGAAAATTATTTTTTGAATAATTTACTATAGAAAAGGCAATCCCTGGCGTAATTAAAATTTGCGACAGTATAAAATTATTTGTTGAATAATTTACTATAGTAAAGGCAATCCCTGGCGTAATTAAAATTTTCGACAGTAAAAAATTATTTTTTGAATAATTTACTATAGAAAAGGCAATCCCTGGCGCAATTAAAATTTGCGATTGTTGAAAATTATTTTTTGAATAATTTACTATAGAAAAGTCAATCCCTGGCGTATTTAAAATTTGCGACAGTTGAAAATTATTTTTTGAATAATTTACTATAGAAAAGGCAATCCCTGGCGCAGTTAAAATTTGCGACAGTAAAAAATTATTTTTTGAATAATTTACTATAGAAAAGGCACTACCTGGCGCAATTAAAATTGGCGACAGTATAAAATTATTTTTTGAATAATTTACTATAGAATAGGCAATCCCTGGGATATTTAAAATTTGCGACAGTAGAAAATTATTTTTTGAATAATTTACTATAGAAAAGGCAATCCCTGGCGCAGTTAGAATTTGCGACAGTAAAAAATTATTTTTTGAATAATTTACTATAGACAAGGCACTACCTGGCGCAATTAAAATTGGCGACAGTATAAAATTATTTTTTGAATAATTTACTATAGAAAAGGCAATCCCTGGCGTAATTAAAATTTGCGACAGTAGAAAATTATTTTTTGAATAATTTACTATAGAAAAGGCAATCCCTGGCGTATTTAAAATTTGCGACAGTAAAAAATTATTTTGTGAGAAATTTACTATAGAAAAGGCAATCCCTGGGATATTTAAAATTTGCGACAGTAGAAAATTATTTTTTGAATAATTTACTATAGAAAAGGCAATCCCTGGCGCAGTTAAAATTTGCGACAGTAAAAAATTATTTTTTGAATAATTTACTATAGAAAAGGCAATACCTGGCGCAATTAAAATTTGCGACAGTATAAAATTATTTTTTGAATAATTTACTATAGAAAAGGCAATCCCTGGAGTAATTAAAATTTGCGACAGTAGAAAATTAGTTTTTGAATAATTTACTATAGAAAAGGTAATCCCTGGCGCAATTAAAATTTGCGACAGTAGAAAATTATTTCTTGAATAATTTACTATAGAAAAGGCAATCCCTGGCGCAATTAAAATTTGCGACAGTAAAAAATTATTTTTTGAATAATTTACTATAGAAAAGGCAATCCCTGGCGCAATTAAAATTTGCGACAGTATAAAATTATTTTTTGAATAATTTACTATAGAAAAGGCAATCCCTGGCGCAATTACAAATTGCGACAGTTGAAAATTATTTTTTGAATAATTTACTATAGAAAAGGCAATCACTGGCGCAATTAAAATAAGCGACAGTTGAAAATTATTTTTTGAATAATTTACTATAGAAAAGGCAATCCCTGGCGCAATTAAAATTTGCGACAGTAGAAAATTATTTTTTGAATAATTTACTATAGAAAAGGCAATCCCTGGCGCAATTAAAATTTGCGACAGTAAAAAATTATTTTTTGAATAATTTACTATAGAAAAGGCAATCCCTGGCGCAATTAAAATTTGCGACAGTATAAAATTATTGTTTGAATAATTTACTATAGAAAAGGCAATCCCTGGCGTAATTAAAATTTGTGACAGTAGAAAATTATTTTTTGAATAATTTACTATAGAAAAGGCAATCCCTGGCGTAATTAAAATTTGCGACAGTATAAAATTATTTTTTGAATAATTTACTATAGAAAAGGCAATCCCTGGCGTAATTAAAATTTGCGACAGTAGAAAATTATTTTTTGAAAAGTTTACTATAGAAAAGGCAATCCCTGGCGTAATTAAAATTTGCGACAGTAGAAAATTATTTTTTGAATAATTTACTATAGAAAAGGCAATCCCTGGCATATTTAAAATTTGCGACAGTAAAAAATTATTTTGTGAGAAATTTACTATAGAAAAGGCAATCCCTGGGATATTTAAAATTTGCGACAGTAAAAAATTATTTTTTGAATAATTTACTATAGAAAAGGAAATCCCTGGCGTAATTAGAATTTGCGACAGTAGAATATTATTTTTTGTAAAATTTACTATAGAAAAGGCAATCCCTGGCGCAATTAAAATTTGCGACAGTAGAAAATTATTTTTTGAATAATTTACTATAGAAAAGGCAATCCCTGGCGCAGTTAAAATTTGCGACAGTAAAAAATTATTTTTCGAATAATTTACTATAGAAAAGGCAATACCTGGCGCAATTAAAATTTGCGACAGTATAAAATTATTTTTTGAATAATTTACTATAGAAAAGGCAATCCCTGGAGTAATTAAAATATGCGATAGTAGAAAATTATTTTTTGAATAATTTACTATAGAAAAGGTAATCCCTGGCGCAATTAAAATTTGCGACAGTAGAAAATTATTTTTTGAATAATTTACTATAGAAAAGGCAATACCTGGCGTAATTAAAATTTGCGACAGTAGAAAATTATTTTTTGAATAATTTACTATAGAAAAGGCAATCCCTGGCGCAATTAAAATTTGCGACAGTAAAAAATTATTTTTTGAATAATTTACTATAGAAAAGGCAATCCCTGGCGTAATTAAAATTTGCGACAGTAGAAAATTATTTTTTGAATAATTTACTATAGAAAAGGCAATCCCTGGCGCAATTAAAATTTGCGACAGTATAAAATTATTGTTTGAATAATTTACTATAGAAAAGGCAATCCCTGGCGTAATTAAAACTTGCGACAGTAGAAAATTATTTTTTGAATAATTTACTATAGAAAAGGCAATCCCTGGCGTAATTAAAATTTGCGACAGTATAAAATTATTTTTTGAATAATTTACTATAGAAAAGGCAATCCCTGGCGTAATTAAAATTTGCGACAGTAGAAAATTATTTTTTGAAAAGTTTACTATAGAAAAGGCAATCCCTGGCGTAATTAAAATTTGCGACAGTAGAAAATTATTTTTTGAATAATTTACTATAGAAAAGGCAATCCCTGGCGCAATTACAAATTGCGACAGTTGAAAATTATTTTTTGAATAATTTACTATAGAAGAGGCAATCCCTGGCGTAATTAAAATTTGCGACAGTATAAAATTATTTTTTGAATAATTTACTATAGAAAAGGCAATCCCTGGCGTAATTAAAATTTGCGACAGTAGAAAATTATTTTTTGAAAAGTTTACTATAGAAAAGGCAATCCCTGGCGTAATTAAAATTTGCGACAGTAGAAAATTATTTTTTGAATAATTTACTATAGAAAAGGCAATCCCTGGCATATTTAAAATTTGCGACAGTAAAAAATTATTTTGTGAGAAATTTACTATCGAAAAGGCAATCCCTGGGATATTTAAAATTTGCGACAGTAAAAAATTATTTTTTGAATAATTTACTATAGAAAAGGAAATCCCTGGCGCAATTAAAATTTGCGACAGTAGAAAATTATTTTTTGAATAATTTACTATAGAAAAGGCAATCCCTGGCGCACTTAAAATTTGCGACAGTATAAATTTATTTTTTGAATAATTTACTATAGAAAAGGCAATCCCTGGCGTAATTAAAATTTGCGACAGTAAAAAATTATTTTTTGAATAATTTACTATAGAAAAGGCAATCCGTGGCGTATTTAAAATTTGCGACAGTATAAAATTATTTTTTGAATAATTTACTATAGAAAAGGCAATCCCTGGCGTAATTAGAATTTGCGACAGTAGAATACTATTTTTTGTAAAATTTACTATAGAAAAGGCAATCCCTGGCGCAATTAAAATTTGCGACAGTAAAAAATTATTTTTTGCAAAATTTACTGTAGAAAAGGCAATCCCTGGGATATTTAAAATTTGCGACAGTTGAAAATTATTTTTTGAATAATTTAATATAGAGAAGGCAATCCCTGGCGTAATTAAAATTTGCGACAGTATAAAATTATTTGTTGAATAATTTACTATAGTAAAGGCAATCCCTGGCGTAATTAAAATTTTCGACAGTAAAAAATTATTTTTTGAATAATTTACTATAGAAAAGGTAATCCCTGGCGCAATTAAAATTTGCGACAGTAGAAAATTAATTTTTTAATAATTTACTATAGAAAAGGCAATCCCTGGCGTAATTAAAATTTGCGACAGTAGAAAATTATTTTTTGAATAATTTACTATAGAAAAGGCAATCCCTGGCGCAATTAAAATTTGCGACAGTAAAAAATTATTTTTTGAATAATTTACTATAGAAAAGGCAATCCCTGGCGCAATTAAAATTTGCGGCAGTATAAAATTATTTTTTGAATAATTTACTATAGAAAAGGCAATCCCTGGCGCACTTAAAATTTGCGACAGTATAAATTTATTTTTTGAATAATTTACTATAGAAAAGGCAATCCGTGGCGTATTTAAAATTTGCGACAGTATAAAATTATTTTTTGAATAATTTACTATAGAAAAGGCAATCCCTGGCGTAATTAGAATTTGCGACAGTAGAATATTATTTTTTGTAAAATTTACTATAGAAAAGGCAATCCCTGGCGCAATTAAAATTTGCGACAGTAAAAAATTATTTTTTGCAAAATTTACTGTAGAAAAGGCAATCCCTGGGATATTTAAAATTTGCGACAGTTGAAAATTATTTTTTGAATAATTTACTATAGAAAAGGCAATCCCTGGCGTAATTAAAATTTGCGACAGTATAAAATTATTTGTTGAATAATTTACTATAGTAAAGGCAATCCCTGGCGTAATTAAAATTTTCGACAGTAAAAAATTATTTTTTGAATAATTTACTATAGAAAAGGCAATCACTGGCGCAATTAAAATTTGCTACTGTTGAAAATTATTTTTTGAATAATTTACTATAGAAAAGGCAATCCCTGGCGTATTTAAAATTTGCGACAGTTGAAAATTATTTTTTGAATAATTTACTATAGAAAAGGCAATCCCTGGCGCAGTTAAAATTTGCTACAGTAAAAAATTATTTTTTGAATAATTTACTATAGAAAAGGCACTACCTGGCGCAATTAAAATTGGCGACAGTATAAAATTATTTTTTGAATAATTTACTATAGAAAAGGCAATCCCTGGGATATTTAAAATTTGCGACAGTAGAAAATTATTTTTTGAATAATTTACTATAGAAAAGGCAATCCCTGACGCAGTTAAAATTTGCGACAGTAAAAAAATATTTTTTGAATAATTTACTATAGAAAAGGCACTACCTGGTGCAATTAAAATTGGCGACAGTATAAAATTATTTTTTGAATAATTTACTATAGAAAAGGCAATCCCTGGAGTAATTAAAATTTGCGACAGTAGAAAATTATTTTTTGAATAATTTACTATAGAAAAGGCAATCCCTGGCGTATTTAAAATTTGCGACAGTAAAAAATTATTTTGTGAGAAATTTACTATAGAAAAGGCAATCCCTGGGATATTTAAAATTTGCGACAGTAGAAAATTATTTTTTGAATAATTTACTATAGAAAAGGCAATCCCTGGCGCAGTTAAAATTTGCGACAGTAAAAAATTATTTTTTGAATAATTTACTATAGAAAAGGCAATACCTGGCGCAATTAAAATTTGCGACAGTATAAAATTATTTTTTGAATAATTTACTATAGAAAAGGCAATCCCTGGAGTAATTAAAATTTGCGACAGTAGAAAATTATTTTTTGAATAATTTACTATAGAAAAGGTAATCCCTGGCGCAATTAAAATTTGCGACAGTAGAAAATTATTTTTTGAATAATTTACTATAGAAAAGGCAATCCCTGGCGTAATTAAAATTTGGGACAGTAGAAAATTATTTTTTGAATAATTTACTATAGAAAAGGCAATCCCTGGCGCAATTAAAATTTGCGACAGTAAAAAATTATTTTTTGAATAATTTACTATAGAAAAGGCAATCCCTGGCGCAATTAAAATTTGCGACAGTATAAAATTATTTTTTGAATAATTTACTATAGAAAAGGCAATCCCTGGCGCAATTACAAATTGCGACAGTTGAAAATTATTTTTTGAATAATTTACTATAGAAAAGGCAATCACTGGCGCAATTAAAATTAGCGACAGTTGAAAATTATTTTTTGAATAATTTACTATAGAAAAGGCAATCCCTGGCGCAATTAAAATTTGCGACAGTAAAAAATTATTTTTTGAATAATTTACTATAGAAAAGGCAATCCCTGGCGCAATTAAAATTTGCGAGAGTATAAAATTATTGTTTGAATAATTTACTATAGAAAAGGCAATCCCTGGCGTAATTAAAATTTGCGACAGTAGAAAATTATTTTTTGAATAATTTACTATAGAAAAGGCAATCCCTGGCGTAATTAAAATTTGCGACAGTATAAAATTATTTTTTGAATAATTTACTATAGAAAAGGCAATCCCTGGCGTAATTAAAATTTGCGACAGTAGAAAATTATTTTTTGAAAAGTTTACTATAGAAAAGGCAATCCCTGGCGTAATTAAAATTTGCGACAGTAGAAAATTATTTTTTGAATAATTTACTATAGAAAAGGCAATCCCTGGCATATTTAAAATTTGCGACAGTAAAAAATTATTTTGTGAGAAATTTACTATAGAAAAGGCAATCCCTGGGATATTTAAAATTTGCGACAGTAAAAAATTATTTTTTGAATAATTTACTATAGAAAAGGAAATCCCTGGCGCAATTAAAATTTTCGACAGTAGAAAATTATTTTTTGAATAATTTACTATAGAAAAGGCAATCCCTGGCGCCCTTAAAATTTGCGACAGTATAAAATTATTTTTTGAATAATTTACTATAGAAAAGGCAATCCCTGGCGTAATTAAAATTTGCGACAGTAAAAAATTATTTTTTGAATAATTTACTATAGAAAAGGCAATCCGTGGCGTATTTAAAATTTGCGACAGTATAAAATTATTTTTTGAATAATTTACTATAGAAAAGGCAATCCCTGGCGTAATTAGAATTTGCGACAGTAGAATATTATTTTTTGAAAAATTTACTATAGAAAAGGTAATCCCTGGCGCAATTAAAATTTGCGACAGTAAAAAATTATTTTTTGCAAAATTTACTGTAGAAAAGGCAATCCCTGGGATATTTAAAATTTGCGACAGTTGAAAATTATTTTTTGAATAATTTACTATAGAAAAGGCAATCCCTGGCGTAATTAAAATTTGCGACAGTATAAAATTATTTGTTGAATAATTTACTATAGAAAAGGCAATCCCTGGCGTAATTAAAATTTTCGACAGTAAAAAATTATTTTTTGAATAATTTACTATAGAAAAGGCAATCCCTGGCGCAATTAAAATTTGCGACTGTTGAAAATTATTTTTTGAATAATTTACTATAGAAAAGGCAATCCCTGGCGTATTTAAAATTTGCGACAGTTGAAAATTATTTTTTGAATAATTTACTATAGAAAAGGCAATCCCTGGCGTATTTAAAATTTGCGACAGTATAAAATTATTTTTTGAATAATTTACTATAGAAAAGGCAATCCCTGGCGCAATTAAAATTTGCGACAGTAAAAAATTATTTTTTGAATAATTTACTATAGAAAAGGCAATCCCTGGCGTAATTAAAATTTGCGACAATATAAAATTAATTTTTGAATAATTTACTATAGAAAAGGCAATCCCTGGCGTAATTAAAATTTGCGACAGTAGAAAATTATTTTTTGAATAATTTACTATAGAAAAGGCAATCCCTGGCGCAATTAAAATTTGCGACAGTAAAAAATTATTTTTTGAATAATTTACTATAGAAAAGGCAATCCCTGGGATATTTAAAATTTGCAACAGTATAAAATTATTCTTTGAATAATTTACTATAGAAAAGGCAATCCCTGGTGCACTTAAAATTTGCGACAGTAGAAAATTATTTTTTGAATAATTTACTATAGAAAAGGCAATCCCTGGCGCACTTAAAATTTGCGACAGTAAAAAATTATTTTTTGAATAATTTACTATAGAAAAGGCAATCCCTGGCGCACTTAAAATTTGCGACAGTAAAAAATTATTTTTTGAATAATTTACTATAGAAAAGGCAATCCCTGGCGTAATTAAAATTTGCGACAGTTGAAAATTATTTTTTTGAAAAATTTACTATATAAAAGGCAATCCCTGTCGTAATTAAAATTTGCGACAGTAGAAAATTATTTTTTGAATAATTTACTATAGAAAAGGCAATCCCTGGCGCAATTAAAATTTGCGACAGTAAAAAATTATATTTTGAATAATTTACTATAGAAAAGGCAATCCCTGGCGCAATTAAAATTTGCGACAGTAAAAAATTATTTTTTTAATAATTTACTATAGAAAAGGCAATCCCTGGCGTATTTAAAATTTGCGACAGTAAGAAATTCATTTGTGAGAAATTTACTATAGAAAAGGCAATCCCTGGCGCAATTAAAATTTGCGACAGTAAAAAATTATTTTTTGCAAAATTTACTATAGAAAACGCAATCCCTGGCGCACTTAAAATTTGCGACAGTAGAAAATTATTTTTTGAATAATTTACTATAGAAAAGGTAATCCCTGGCGCAATTAAAATTTGCGACAGTAGAAAATTATTTTTTGAATAATTTACTATAGAAAAGGCAATCCCTGCCGTAATTAAAATTTGCGACAGTAGAAAATTATTTTTTGAATAATTTACTATAGAAAAGGCAATCCCTGGGATATTTAAAATTTGCGACAGTAGAAAATTATTTTTTGAATAATTTACTATAGAAAAGGCAATCCCTGGTATATTTAAAATTTGCGACAGTAGAAAATTATTTTTTGAATAATTTACTATAGAAAAGGCAATCCCTGGCGTATTTAAAATTTGCGACAGTAAAAAATTATTTTTTGAATAATTTACTATAGAAAAGGCAATCCCTGGCGCACTTAAAATTTGCGACAGTAGAAAATTATTTTTTGAATAATTTACTATAGAAAAGGCAATCCCTGGCGCAATTAAAATTTGCGACAGTATAAAATTATTTTTTGAATAATTTACTATAGAAAAGGCAATCCCTGGCGCAATTACAATTTGCGACAATTGAAAATTATTTTTTGAATAATTTACTATAGAAAAGGCAATCCCTGGCGCAATTAAAATTTGCGATAGTTGAAAATTATTTTTTGAATAATTTACTATAGAAAAGGCAATCCCTGGCGCAATTAAAATTTGCGACAGTAGAAAATTATTTTTTGAATAATTTACTATAGAAAAGGCAATCTCTGGCGCAATTAAAATTTGCGACAGTAAAAAATTATTTTTTGAATAATTTACTATAGAAAAGGCAATCCCTGGCGCAATTAAAATTTGCGACAGTATAAAATTATTTTTTGAATAATTTACTATAGAAAAGGCAATCCCTGGCGTAATTAAAATTTGCGACAGTAGAAAATTATTTTTTGAATAATTTACTATAGAAAAGGCAATCCCTGGCGTATTTAAAATTTGCGACAGTATAAAATTATTTTTTGAATAATTTATTATAGAAAAGGCAATCCCTGGCGTAATTAAAATTTGCGACAGTAAAAAATTATTTTTTGAAAAATTTACTATAGAAAAGGCAATCCCTGGCGTAATTAAAATTTGCGACAGTAAAAAATAATTTTTTGAATAATGTACTATAGAAAAGGCAATCCCTGGCGTAATTAAAATTTGCGACAGTTGAAAATTATTTTTTGAATAATTTACTATAGAAAAGGCAATCCCTGGCGTAATTAAAATTTGCGACAGTAAAAAATTATTTTTTGAATAATTTACTATAGAAAAGGCAATCCCTGGCGCAATTAAAATTTGCGACAGTTGAAAATTATTTTTTAAATAATTTACTATAGAAAAGGCAATCCCTGGCGTATTTAAAATTTGCGACAGTTGAAAATTATTTTTTGAATAATTTACTATAGAAAAGGCAATCCCTGGCGTATTTAAAATTTGCGACAGTATAAAATTATTTTTTTGAATAATTTACTATAGAAAAGGCAATCCCTGGTGGATTTGAAATTTGCGACAGTAAAAAATTATTTTTTGCAAAATTTACTGTGGAAAAGGCAATCCCTGGCGGATTTGAAATTTGCGACAGTAAAAAATTATTTTTTGAATAATTTACTATACTAAAGGCAATCCCTGGCGTAATTAAAATTTGCGACAGTAAAAAATAATTTTTTAAATAATTTACTATAGAAAAGGCAATCCCTGGCGTATTTAAAATTTGCGACAGTTGAAAATTATTTTTTGAATAATTTACTATAGAAAAGGCAATCCCTGGCGTATTTAAAATTTGCGACAGTATAAAATTATTTTTTGAATAATTTACTATAGAAAAGGCAATCCCTGGCGTAATTAAAATTTGCGACAGTATAAAATTATTTTTTGAATAATTTACTATAGATAAGGCAATCCCTGACGTAATTAAAATTTGCGACAGTAAAAAATTAATTTGTGAGAAATTTACTATAGAAAAGGCAATCCCTGGGATATTTAAAATTTGCGACAGTAAAAAATTATTTTTTTGCAAAATTTACTATAGAAAAGGCAATCCCTGGCGCAATTAAAATTTGCGACAGTAGAAAATTATTTTTTGAATAATTTACTATAGAAAAGGCAATCCCTGGCGTATTTAAAATTTGCGACAGTAAAAAATTATTTTTTGAATAATTTACTATAGAAAAGGCAATCCCTGGCGCAATTAAAATTTGCGACAGTAGAAAATTATTTTTTGAATAATTTACTATACAAAAGGCAATCCCTGGCGTAATTAAAATTTGCGACAGTTGAAAATTATTTTTTGAATAATTTACTATAGAAAAGGCAATCCCTGGCGTAATTAAAATTTGCGACAGTAAAAAATTATTTTTTGAAAAATTTACTATAGAAAAGGCAATCCCTGGCGTAATTAAAATTTGCGACAGTAGAAAATTATTTTTTGAAGAAAAGGCAATCCCTGGCGTAATTAAAATTTGCGACAATATAAAATTATTTTTTGAATAATTTACTATAGAAAAGGCAATCCCTGGCGTAATTAAAATTTGCGATAGTACAAAATTATTTTTTGAATAATTTACTATAGAAAAGGCAATCCCTGGCGGATTTGAAATTTGCGACAGTAAAAAATTATTTTTTGAATAATTTACTATAGAAAAGGCAATCCCTGGCGTAATTAAAATTTGCGACAGTAGAAAATTATTTTTTGAAAAGTTTACTATAGAAAAGGCAATCCCTGGCGTAATTAAAATTTGCGACAGTAGAAAATTATTTTTTGAATAATTTACTATAGAAAAGGCAATCCCTGGCGGAATTACAATTTGCGACAGTAGAAAATTATTTTTTGAATAATTTACTATAGAAAAGGTAATCCCTGGCGTAATTAAAATTTGCGACAGTATAAAATTATTTTTTGAATAATTTACTATAGAAAAGGCAATCCCTGGCGCAATTACAATTTGCGACAGTTGAAAATTATTTTTTGAATAATTTACTATAGAAAAGGCAATCCCTGGCGCAATTAAAATTTGCGACAGTAAAAAATTATTTTTTGCAAAATTTACTATAGAAAAGGCAATACCTGGGATATTTAAAATTTGCGACAGTAAAAAATTAATTTGTGAGAAATTTACTATAGAAAAGGCAATCCCTGGCGTATTTAAAATTTGCGACAGTAAAAAATTATTTTTTGAATAATTTACTATAGAAAAGGCAATCCCTGGCGTATTTAAAATTTGCGACAGTAAGAAACTAATTTGTGAGAAATTTACTATAGAAAAGGCAATCCCTGGGATATTTAAAATTTGCGAGAGTAGAAAATTATTTTTTGAATAATTTACTATAGAAAAGGCAATCCCTGGCGTATTTAAAATTTGCGACAGTAAAAAATTATTTTTTGAAAAATTTACTATAGAAAACGCAATACCTGGCGTAATTAAAATTTGCGACAGTAGAAAATTATTTTTTGAATAATTTACTATAGAAAAGGCAATCCCTGGCGTAATTAAAATTTTTTGAATAATTTACTATAGAAAAGGCAATCCCTGGCGTAATTAAAATTTGCGACAGTAGAAAATTATTTTTTGAATAATTTACTATAGAAAAGGCAATCCCTGGCGTATTTAAAATTTGCGACAGTAAGAAATTAATTTGTGAGAAATTTACTATAGAAAAGGCAATCCCTGGGATATTTAAAATTTGCGACAGTAAAAAATTATTTTTTGAATAATTTACTATAGAAAAGGCAATCCCTGGCGTATTTAAAATTTGCGACAGTAAGAAACTAATTTGTGAGAAATTTACTATAGAAAAGGCAATCCCTGGGATATTTAAAATTTGCGAGAGTAGAAAATTATTTTTTGAATAATTTACTATAGAAAAGGCAATCCCTGGCGTATTTAAAATTTGCGACAGTAAAAAATTAATTTGTGAGAAATTTACTATAGAAAAGGCAATCCCTGGCGTAATTAAAATTTGCGACAGTAAAAAATTATTTTTTGAATAATTTACTATAGAAAAGGCAATCCCTGGCGGATTTGAAATTTGCGACAGTAAAAAATTATTTTTTGAATAATTTACTATAGAAAAGGTAATCCCTGGCGCAATTAAAATTTGCGAGTAAAAAATTATTTTTTGAATTATTTACTATAGAAATGGCAATCCCTGGCGCACTTAAAATTTGCGACAGTAAAAAATTATTTTTTGAATAATTTACTATAGAAAAGGCAATCCCTGGCGCAATTAAAATTTGCGACTGTAAAAAATTATTTTTTGAATAATTTACTATAGAAAAGGCAATCCCTGGCGTAATTAAAATTTGCGACAGTATAAAATTATTTTTTGAATAATTTACTATAGAAAAGGCAATCCCTGGCGTGATTAAAATTTGCGACAGTATAAAATTATTTTTTGAATAATTTACTATAGAAAAGGCAATCCCTGGCGTAATTAAAATTTGCGACAGTATAAAATTATTTTTTGAATAATTTACTATAGAAGAGGCAATCCCTGGCATATTTAAAATTTGCGACAGTAGAAAATTATTTTTGAATAATTTACTATAGAAAGGCAATCCCTGGCGTAATTAAAATTTGCGACAGTAGAAAAATTATTTTTTGAATAATTTACTATAGAAAAGGCAATCCCTGGCGGATTTGAAATTTGCGACAGTAGAAAATTATTTTTTGAATAATTTACTATAGAAAAGGCAATCCCTGCGTAATTAAAATTTGCGATAGTACAAAATTATTTTTTGAATAATTTACTATAGAAAAGGCAATCCCTGGCGGATTTGAAATTTGCGACAGTAAAAAATTATTTTTTGAATAATTTACTATAGAAAAGGCAATCCCTGGCGTAATTAAAATTTGCGACAGTAGAAAATTATTTTTTGAAAAGTTTACTATAGAAAAGGCAATCCCTGGCGTAATTAAAATTTGCGACAGTAGAAAATTATTTTTTGAATAATTTACTATAGAAAAGGCAATCCCTGGCGGAATTACAATTTGCGACAGTAGAAAATTATTTTTTGAAAAATTTACTATAGAAAAGGTAATCCCTGGCGTAATTAAAATTTGCGACAGTATAAAATTATTTTTTGAATAATTTACTATAGAAAAGGCAATCCTGGCGCAATTACAATTTGCGACAGTTGAAAATTATTTTTGAATAATTTACTATAGAAAAGGCAATCCCTGGCGCAATTAAAATTTGCGACAGTAAAAATTATTTTTTGCAAAATTTACTATAGAAAAGGCAATCCCTGGGATATTTAAAATTTGCGACAGTAAAAAATTAATTGTGAGAAATTTACTATAGAAAAGGCAATCCCTGGCGTATTTAAAATTTGCGACAGTTGAAAATTATTTTTTGAATAATTTACTATAGAAAAGGCATTCCCTGGCATATTTAAAATTTGCGACAGTAAAAAATTATTTTTTGAAAAATTTACTATAGAAAAGGCAATACCTGGCGTAATTAAAATTTGCGACAGTAGAAAATTATTTTTTGATTAATTTACTATAGAAAAGGCAATCCCTGGCGTAATTAAAATTTGCGACAATATAAAATTATTTTTTGCATAATTTACTATAGAAAAGCAATCCCTGGCGTAATTAAAATTTGCGATAGTACAAAATTATTTTTTGAATAATTTACTATAGAAAAAGGCAATCCCCTGGTGGATTTGAAATTTGCGACAGTAAAAATTATTTTTTGAATAATTTACTATAGAAAAGGCAATCCCCTGGCGTAATTAAAATTTGCGACAGTAGAAAATTATTTTTTGAAAAGTTTTACTATAGAAAAGGCAATCCCTGGCGTAATTAAAATTTGCGACAGTAGAAAATTATTTTTTGAATAATTTACTATAGAAAAGGCAATCCCTGGCGGAATTACAATTTGCGACAGTAGAAAATTATTTTTTGAATAATTTACTATAGAAAAGGTAATCCCTGGCGTAATTAAAATTTGCGACAGTATAAAATTATTTTTTGAATAATTTACTATAGAAAAGGCAATCCCTGGCGCAATTACAATTTGCGACAGTTGAAAATTATTTTTTTGAATAATTTACTATAGAAAAGGCAATCCCTGGCGCAATTAAAATTTGCGACAAAAAAAAATTATTTTTTGCAAAATTTACTATAGAAAAGGCAATCCCTGGATATTTAAAATTTGCGACAGTAAAAAATTAATTTGTGAGAAATTTACTATAGAAAAGGCAATCCCTGGCGTATTTAAAATTTGCGACAGTTGAAAATTATTTTTTGAATAATTTACTATAGAAAAGGCAATCCCTGGCGTATTTAAAATTTGCGACAGTAAAAAATTATTTTTTGAAAAATTTACTATAGAAAAGGCAATAGCTGGCGTAATTAAAATTTGCGACAGTAGAAAAATTATTTTTGAATAATTTACTATAGAAAAGGCAATCCCTGGGATATTTAAAATTTGCGACAGTAAAAAATTAATTTGTGAGAAATTTACTATAGAAAAGGCAATCCCTGGCGTATTTAAAATTTGCGACAGTTGAAAATTATTTTTTGAATAATTTACTATAGAAAAGGCAATCCCTGGCGTAATTAAAATTTGCGACAGTATAAAATTATTTTTTGAATAATTTACTATAGAAAAGGCAATCCCTGCGCAATTACAATTTGCGACAGTTGAAAATTATTTTTTGAATAATTTACTATAGAAAAGGCAATCCCTGGCGCAATTAAAATTTGCGATAGTAAAAAATTATTTTTTGCAAAATTTACTATAGAAAAGGCAATCCCTGGGATATTTAAAATTTGCGACAGTAAAAAATTAATTTGTGAGAAATTTACTATAGAAAAGGCAATCCTGGCGTATTTAAAATTTGCGACAGTTGAAAATTATTTTTTGAATAATTTACTATAGAAAAGCAATCCCTGGCGTATTTAAAATTTGCGACAGTAAAAAATTATTTTTTGAAAAATTTACTATAGAAAAGGCAATACCTGGCGTAATTAAAATTTGCGACAGTAGAAAATTATTTTTTGAATAATTTACTATAGAAAAGGCAATCCCTGGCGTAATTAAAATTTGCGACAGTAGAAAATTATTTTTTGAATAATTTACTATAGAAAAGGCATCCCTGGCGTAATTAAAATTTGCGACAGTAGAAAATTATTTTTTGAATAATTTACTACAGAAAAGGCAATCCCTGGCGTATTTAAAATTTGCGACAGTAAGAAATTAGTTTGTGAGAAATTTACTATAGAAAAGGCAATCCCTGGGATATTTAAAATTTGCGACAGTAAAAAATTATTTTTTGAATAATTTACTATAGAAAAGGCAATCCCTGGCGTAATTAAAATTTGCGACAGTAAAAAAATAATTTTTTGAATAATGTACTATAGAAAAGGCAATCCCTGGCGTAATTAAAATTTGCGACAGTTGGAAATTATTTTTTGAATAATTTACTATAGAAAAGGCAATCCCTGGCGTAATTAAAATTTGCGACAGTAAAAAATTATTTTTTGAATAATTTACTATAGAAAAGGCAATCCCTGGCGCAATTAAAATTTGCGACAGTTGAAAATTATTTTTTAAATAATTTACTATAGAAAAGGCCATCCCTGGCGTATTTAAAATTTGCGACAGTTGAAAATTATTTTTTGAATAATTTACTATAGAAAAGGCAATCCCTGGCATAATTAAAATTTGCGACAGTAGAAAATTATTTTTTGAATAATTTACTATAGAAAAGGCAATCCCTGGCGTAATTAAAATTTGCGGACAGTAGAAAATTATTTTTTGAATAATTTTACTATAGAAAAGGCAATCCCTGGCGTATTTAAAATTTGCGACAGTAAGAAATTAATTTGTGAGAAATTTACTATAGAAAAGGCAATCCCTGGGATATTTAAAATTTGCGACAGTAAAAAATTATTTTTTGAATAATTTACTATAGACAAGGCAATCCCTGGCGTATTTAAAATTTGCGACAGTAAGAAATTAATTTGTGAGAAATTTACTATAGAAAAGGCAATCCCTGGGATATTTAAAATTTGCGACAGTAGAAAATTATTTTTTGAATAATTTACTATAGAAAAGGCAATCCCTGGCGTATTTAAAATTTGCGACAGTAAAAAAATAATTTGTGAGAAATTTACTATAGAAAAGGGCAATCCCTGGCGTAATTAAAATTTGCGACAGTAAAAAATTATTTTTTGAATAATTTACTATAGAAAAGGCAATCCCTGGCGGATTTGAAATTTGCGACAGTAAAAAATTATTTTTTTGAATAGTTTACTATAGAAAAGGTAATCCCTGGCGCAATTAAAATTTGCGACAGTAAAAAATTATTTTTTGAATAATTTACTATAGAAAAGGCAATCCCTGGCGGACTTAAAATTTGCGACAGTAAAAAAATATTTTTTTGAATAATTTACTATAGAAAAGGCAATCCCTGGCGCAATTAAAATTTGCGACTGTAAAAAATTATTTTTGAATAATTTACTATAGAAAAGGCAATCCCTGGCGTAATTAAAATTTGCGACAGTATAAAAATTATTTTTTGAATAATTTACTATATAAAAGGCAATACCTGGCGTAATTAAAATTTGCGACAGTATAAAATTATTTTTTGAATAATTTACTATAGAAAAGGCAATCCCTGGCGTAATTAAAATTTGCGACAGTATAGAAATTATTTTTTGAATAATTTACTATAGAAAAGGCAATCCCTGGCATATTTAAAATTTGCGACAGTAGAAAATTATTTTTTGAATAATTTACTATAGAAAAGGCAATCCCTGGCGTAATTAAAATTTGCGACAGTAGAAAATTATTTTTTGAATAATTTACTATAGAAAAGGCAATCCCTGGCGGATTTGAAATTTGCGACAGTAGAAAATTATTTTTTGAATAATTTACTATAGAAAGGCAATCCTGGCGTAATTAAAATTTGCGACAGTAGAAAATTATTTTTGAATAATTTACTATAGAAAAGGCAATCCCCCGGCGTAATTAAAATTTGCGACAGTAGAAAATTATTTTTTGAATAATTTACTATAGAAAAGAGCAATCCCTGGCGTATTAAAATTTGCGACAGTAAGAAATTAGTTTGTGAGAAATTTACTATAGAAAAGGCAATCCCCTGGGATATTTAAAAATTTGCGACAGTAAAAAAATTATTTTTTGAATAATTTACTATAGAAAAGGCAATCCCTGGCGCAATTAAAATTTGCGACTGTAAAAAAATTATTTTTTGAATAATTTACTATAGAAAAGGCAATCCCTGGCGTATTTAAAAATTTGCGACAGTAAAAAATTATTTTTTGAATAATTTACTATAGAAAAGGCAATCCCTGGCGCAATCCAAATTTGCGACAGTAAAAAATTATTTTTTGAATAATTTACTATAGGAAAGGCAATCCCTGAGATATTTAAAATTTGCGACAGTAAAATATTATTTTTTGAATAATTACTATATAAAAAGGCAATCCCTGGCGCAATTACAATTTGCGACAGTAAAAAAATTATTTTTTGAATAATTTACTATAGAAAAAGGCAAATCCCCTGGCGTAATTAAAATTTGCGACAGTAAAAAATTAATTTGTGAGAAATTTACTATAGAAAAGGCAATCCCTGGGATATTTAAAATTTGCGGACAGTAAACAATTATTTTTTGAATAATTTACTATAGAAAAGGCAATCCCTGGCGTAATTAAAATTTGCGACAGTAGAAAATTATTTTTTGAATAATTTACTATAGAAAAGGCAATACCTGGCGCAATTAAAATTTGCGACAGCAAAAAAATTATTTTTTGCAAAATTTTACTATAGAAAAGGCAATCCCTGGCGCACTTAAAATTTGCGACAGTAAAAAATTATTTTTTGGAATAATTTACTATAGAAAAGGCAATCCCTGCGTAATTAAAATTTGCGGACAGTTGAAAATTATTTTTTGAATAATTTACTATAGAAAAGGCAATCCCTGGCGTAAATTAAAATTTGCGACAGTAAAAAATAATTTTTTGAAAAATTTACTATAGAAAAGGCAATCCCTGGCGTAATTAAAATTTGCGACAGTTGAAAATTATTTTTTGAATAATTTACTATAGAAAAGGCAATCCCTGGCATAATTAAAATTTGCGACAGTATAAAATTATTTTTTGAATAATTTACTATAGAAAAGGCAATCCCTGGCGTAATTAAAATTTGCGACAGTTGAAAATTATTTTTTGAATAATTTACTATAGAAAAGGCAATCCCTGGCGCAATTAAAATTTGCGACAGTAAAAAATTATTTTTTGCAAAATTTACTATAGAAAAGGCAATCCTGTCGCACTTAAAATTTGCGACAGTAAAAATTATTTTTTGAATAATTTACTATAGAAAAGGCAATCCCTGGCGCAATTACAATTTGCGACAGTTGAAAATTATTTTTTGAATAATTTACTATAGAAAAGGCAATCCCTGGCGTAATTAAAATTTGCGACAGTAAAAAGATTATTTTTTGAAAAATTTACTATAGAAAAGGCAATCCCTGGCGTAATTAAAATTTGCGACAGTAGGAAAATTATTTTTTGAATAATTTACTATAGAAAAGGCAATCTCTGGCGTAATTAAAATTTGCGACAATATAAAATTATTTTTTGAATAATTTACTATAGAAAAGGCAATCCTGCGTAATTAAAACTTGCGATAGTAAAAAATTATTTTTTGAATAATTTACTATAGAAAAGGCAATCCCTGGCGGATTTGAAATTTGCGACAGTAAAAAATTATTTTTTGAATAATTTACAATAGAAAAGGCAATCCCTGGCGTAATTAAAATTTGCGACAGTAGAAAATTATTTTTTGAAAAGTTTTCTATAGAAAAGGCAATCCTGGCGTAATTAAAATTTGCGACAGTAGAAAATTATTTTTTGAATAATTTACTATAGGAAAGGCAATCCCTGGCGGAATTACAATTTGCGACAGTAGAAAATTATTTTTTGAATAATTTACTATAGAAAAGGTAATCCCTGCGTAATTAAAATTTGCGACAGTTAAAAAATTATTTTTTGGCAAAATTTACTATAGAAAAGGCAATCCCTGGCGCAAATTACAATATGCGACAGTAAAAAATTATTTTTTGAATAATTTACTATAGAAAAGGCAATCCCTGGCGTAATTAAAATTTGCGACAGTTGAAAATTATTTTTTGAATAATTTACTATAGAAAAGGCAATCCCTGGCGTATTTAAAATTTGCGACAGTAAAAAATTATTTTTAAAAATTTACTATAGAAAAGGCAATACCTGGCGTAATTAAAAGTTGCGACAGTAGAAAATTATTTTTTGAATAATTTACTATAGGAAAAGGCAATCCCTGGCGTAATTAAATTTGCGAACAGTAGAAAAATTATTTTTTGAATAATTTACTATAGAAAAGGCAATCCCTGGCGTAATTAAAATTTGCGACAGTAGAAAATTATTTTTTGAATAATTTACTATAGAAAAGGCAATCCTGGCGTATTTAAAACTTGCTACAGTAAGAAATTAATTGTGAGAAATTTACTATAGAAAAGGCAATCCCTGGGATATTTAAAATTTGCGACAGTAAAAAATTATTTTTTGAATAATTTACTATAGAAAAGGCAATCCCTGG
>CAWVNZ010002140.1:0-77270 GCA_963930735.1 Dioctria linearis
TTATAATCAAATTAAAACTTATACTGACTCATAGCATGATTGCTATACAACAATCTGGTTTTAGATCTAAGCATAATACAATTTCGTTGCTCTTGTATCTTATTGAGGCTGTTCGTCGTAATATTGTACAACATAATTTCACCATACTATGCTTACTTGACTTTTCTAAAGGTTTTGACTCAGTCAATCAATGTATTCTAACCCAGAAATTGATAAATCAGTTTAATTTTGGTAGCTCTGCAGCTAATCTCATCATTTCGTATTTAATACATCGTACTCAAGTCACTGTATGCAGATCTTGCAGCTCAGCAGTATTAAGAACTTATTCAGGAGTACCACAAGGATCAATATTAGGACCTTTGTTATTCGTGCTATACATCAATGATATAGTTCTGATCCCTACACATTGTTCGATTTTCCTTTATGCCGATGATGTGCAACTATTTCTCTCCTCTCCCGCTGATAGCATGGCTATCAATATTTTTAAATTTAATCACGACTTAGCTCGAATCAGTGCTTGGGCGGCTGAGAACAAACTTTCGTTAAACCCTTCTAAGTCCCAGAGTATTGTTCTTTATAATCGATACGTCGACACGTCCTCCATGCCGTTGTTTTTTTTAGATTACATCCCCATCGAATATACGGAAGTAGTGACAAATTTGGGGATGCATGTTGACTCTAGGTTATCCTGGCATAAGCATATTGATTATAACGGTTTCAAAAGTTTACAAAGGATTAAGAACACTTTGGCGTCATACAAGGTACACACCACGCCAACTCCGTCAACGTCTGGTCCGAGTGTTGCTTGTTCCAATAATCACATATGGTAACTGTGTATATTGCAATTTGGATTCCTCATGTAGGAGAAAGCTCAATGTCGCATTTAATGCTTGGGCTCGGTATATTTTCGGTCTACGGACGTATGATCACATATCTGTCTTTTTTCGACAAGTTTTGGGTTGTGATTTGAATAGTTATCTTAATCTAAGTATATGCATAATGATATATAAAATTTTAAATAATATGGCTCCGGACTACCGCAAGGATTACGTTGAACTTCTGTCATTTCCTCGAACCCAATTATTACTATTACCAAAGTTTTATACACTGTTTAGCACTCGCGCCTTTTTCATTCATGGAATTGGAATTTTGAATACTCTTCCTTTGGGTGTGCGCATCGCACGGAGCTTGAGGGTTTTCAGGACGGGGGCATTGTATTTTTTTGCTCAATGCTGACAATAATTAAGTTCACTAATGTTTATAATATCAGTAGATGCATAATTTGTTTTTTTCTCTTTTTTTCTTGTTTTTCTTTTCTCTTTTTCAATTTGTACTAGATATATATAATACTTTATTTATCATGATTTTCTTTTTATAAGGAGTATGCATATATCTATGAGCTTTGTATCTCAACTGGCTTTTTAAAAATGAATAAATAAAAATGAAATAAAATACCTAAATTCATTGAATGTTCCATTGATTTAGGGAAATTAAACTTTATATCAGAGGAAATTACACTTATTTTTATTGAAAAACGTGTCTTTAATTTAAGGTATAGTCCTTTTAGTCCTTTTATTTTTTACAGTGTAGTCTGATGTTAATTATGCTTTATCTATTTATATATGAACACTTTTAGGGTGGTAACTGGTGTATGTGACCCAAGTGCATGTAAATGGGTTTCCCGACGACAAAAACATCCCGAGAATGTTTTCTGAATCATAAAAAGTACACCACCCCACAGTACTCGGGCAAGACCATTAATTTGATATGCAACATGTCGTATTGCAACCCCCCCCCCCCCACCGGGAGCTCCTTTCCATCCCAAAGTATCCAGATAAAAAAAATCTTCTACGATTTGTAGCTGGTAGTGAGATGAGGTGAACAATGAAGCCCATTTTCCATTTGAATATAACCCAACCGAGTTAGAGCTAAAAAATCCAACACCCCAGTATGCCGTATTGGAACCACCCCCGACGAACCACCCCACGGCCAAGAGAATGATGGTTATATGCACCCAGTATTAAATACATATAATAAAATTGTCTGCATTGCTCTGTAGTAATTACTTGCAATACAAATAAATTCTATAACCCGGTAATCTGGCATGAGAGCAACTAAATCAAGTTATTATTCTCACTAGTAGTTAAGAGCGCGGCGCGTCAACCTCACTTGATAATAACAAAATGAAATCAATTGGCCAAACCAATTATTGCATTCCCAGTTAATAGTTGCAATCACAGTAAAGAACACTCAATGAGTAGGAGTGGTAGGAGGAGGTGGCTGGGGCTCAAACTGAGTGAGAAAAAATTGGAAATTAATATTTTTTGTTTTTTATTTATTAAAAGAAATTTTTTCTATGGATATCACATTAAAGGTCTGGCCGAGTACTATCGGGTGGTGTACTTTTTTCTGAATCAGGAAACTTTTTCGGTACGTTTTTGTCGCCGGAAAAACGATTTTCATGCACTTGGGTCACATACACCCCAGTTAGCCCCCTAAAAATATTAAGTGCAAGTAAAGTTATTCTACGCACTATAGCTGATAACAAGTTGAGGTCTAACCCGTTTTCCGATCGGACTTAACCCTACCGAGTTAGAGCCAATCAAAGATACAAAAAAATCCAGTTCCCCAGTTCGAATAGATTGACGACTTAGTACAATTTGAACCGCATTTTAGATATGATACAATCATAGAGATATGTATCTCAATAAAATTTAGACGGTAAATAGCCAATGAAATGAGAAAGTTTTTAAAATTGTGTTGGATCAGAAAAGTTATGTGACTTGTTTTCTTTTAAATCGCCGTCAAAAATTTTGGTACATTTTATTATTTTGAAATTAATGGAATTTAAATTTTTTTTTTTGCGCAATGATATGAGCTACGGAATTAAATCTTTTTGCATTAAATGGACCTAGCATTCAGTTAAACTAAAAAAAAATAAGCAATTTATATGAATTATTCAAGTCACTATGACCAAAAATGTGTTCGAATTAGTAGTTTGTTGAAATATCACGAAAAAAATCATAACTCGGAAGCTACAAAAAATCATAGAACATACATGCAAGCAGACCTGTAAAGTACTTAAGCACATTGATACTAGTAACAGTACCAGTACCTGGACTTGTACTTGAAAAATCTTAAAGTACCAGTACCAGGACGTGTACTTGACATTTTTTTAAGTACCAGTACCGGGTACTTAAAATCTTTCAAGTCCAGGTACTGGTACTGTACTGGTACTTGTACTTGGAATTTTACAGGTCTGCATGCAAGTGATTTGGGTTCCCTAAGGTACGCTCTATTTCCAGGCTTCCGATTATCACAATATTTTGGGACACCCTGTATATGTGGCACGCTTCTTTTATCTCCATCTTCTTTTTGTTGTCCCCTATGTGGAGTTTTGGTGCTAACCCTGTTTGTTGATATCCAGGGTACACCGTCTATTTTGCGGTGTGATTGGCAATACAACTGAGACACGTTGTATTGATCGTGGACGGCAGACTTGAGATCTTGTTTTGTGATATCCTTTAACCTAGCTATCTTGAGTCATGAAACTATATGCTTGAGGTTCCTGGCATAATAACCGAGAGTGCAATTAGGATGTGCTTGCTTGCTTATGCAATGTCCTGAGGCAAGGGTGTATATCTGCTTGAGGCGCTTGACAGACTAACATGAACGGTTATTTGTACAATCTGCTCGTTAGCACTAAGGCATTCTTGACGTGCCACTAGTACGTGTAGTTAGTGCTTGCCATGTGCATGATAACGTCTGACCATTCTGAAAGAATTTTAGACAAAAGAAAGATATCGAATTTTAGTAGGAGAATAATCTAGACACGAGCATCGATTTAGTTAATAAAGATGGTCAGGAGACCTTAAAAATAATCAACATAAGCATGAAAAGTGATACTAAGCCTTTGGAAGCAGATGGAATCACGTTTGTTGCAAATTCCGCTCCCAAGAAGAAGAACAAAAAGTCAATTGATAAGGCAGAAATACATACATCCAAAATATATCATCCAATTTAATACTACCTTTGAGGAAAGAAAATATTAAACCAGCATTTTTTAATGTTCGATCTTTTGAAAAACTTATTAGTTAATATAAAATTGGTGAAAAAACAGATATTTTGAAATCTAATGGAGTTTATAAGATAAGCAGTAGGGAAGACTAAGCATACATTGAAACAACGTTTTGGGGAGCATATCAATTCTGCGAAATTAATTAAATCTACCTCTGGCTTAGCAAAATATTTAATTGACACAGGACATAAGCGCAAGGTAGAAAATTTAGAATTTATGCATAGATTGCGCGACGGACGTGTATTAGATAAATATGAAATCTATGAAATCAAAAAATCCAAAGTTGATGGCGGCATCTTGCTGAACCATCAGAGAGATTTTACTAATAAAAGTCCAGTTCTTGAGCCAGATTTAATGAAATTGTGCGTTTTTTGTTTTCATTTGTGTACAGTAGTTCGTTACATTGTCACATACATACCTGCTGTTAATTTGTTATGATCCGCTACGCTAGTTATAATATGCAGCTGATAGCTTTTGGAATTTGCACATAGATTTGTTTACATAGTTAGTAGCTCTGAGGATGCTCTAATATGGCGAAATACGTCAGCTTTGTTTGTTTAAGAAAACGAATAATTAATAAAAAAAGAAAAAATTATGGAACTAGAAACAAATGTTTTTGGAAAAAATGTTATCAAGGCAATTCCACCAAGTGTTATCGAAAAAATCAATCAATTACAGAAATTACCGTTTGGAACGAAAGATGCAAATTAAGAGAGCTTGTAAAGGGTTGCAGACACATGAAAAGGTGGTTGATTTATATAAATGTATAAGAATAAAGTTTTCTTCCAGATTTTAGATTGAATTACAGTGCTAGATGAAATCTAGTTTAATTTAATAGCTGCGAGGACGGATGTATCCTGTTATCTGCTAAATACAAAATGTGCATCTTTAACAGGACCTGAGCATAATTTGTCATAAATATCTTTAGAGTGGAAATCTACGTTAACCAGATGAATAATATTATCAACCTCTCGTAGTCAATCTGTGTACATTTGGGTTTTGCAGTTATTGTATTGGATAGCAGTCATTAATAATTAAGGAATTATGACGGGATTTAGATGGATCCTTGCGGTGCAGGTTCTCTTATCAGTGCTGACGTGCAGTTGTAAAGGTCGGTTGAATGATAGAGATAAGAAATTGTGTTTTTTATTATGATGAGTATTTTTTTTTAATATATTCGCCTTTTCATAGAATGGGCGAATTTATATCAGATGATATTCAACTGCCATCGGTTGACTGTTTTTGGTATAGTTGGGTTGAAAAGCAATAGCTGGAAATAGTGTGAGTAAAAATGTTTGAAAGTGTAGGTAAATGATAGACAAGAAATATTACGACACTTAGGACAGATATTATCAAGTCCAACCACATTGGATTTCACTGAAAAAAGTGTTTTAGTCACAGTTGGTATCACAGTAAGGAAAAGTAAACTCATCTTGAATTGGCAGCGCCGAAAATATATATATCAAATGAAGGATGAGAGCCAATTAATCATGGGTAGAGAAAAACCTATAATTCTCATTACGATTGGCTTGAATTATTCTCTGCACTAAAATTCTCCCACAACTTTTTAATGGGAAGGCCAGAGTGCAGTTTCAATGGACAATGATGGTACTTGGAATACCGAACTTTACTGATGATAATATTGTGCTGAATAATGACAAGGAATCCATGATTGTGGTGTTTCATAACAGCAGTTCGTCACTAGTTGAGGAAATTTTAAGAAGAATCTTCAACAACGCCTTTGACAAGACAGAAATATTAAAAATACAATTTATAAGGTCTTAATTTTATCTAAGACACTCAATTCGAACTTGAGTTGATCAGTTGTAAAACTTCGCTAGTTTCTGTCCAAAATTATCAGTTTTTCAGACTCTGTTCTTGGTCCCATGCTCCCTTTTTTTAATCCTACTAGTCTGTCACTTCTTGCTATACTCATCTTGGCTTTACTTATATTGGTGCATGTCAGATAAAATGTAAAACAAGTCAAAGGTGAACTTGGATCAGAGTTTACTGCTGCCTGGAATTTCTCCCAGCTAATTAACTCTATTGATTCAGAGATCAAGAAGTATAAATTCTGTTGCTCTAGTTGGTGTAAATAACTCACCTTACTTGCCATATGAATGATTGTACTCAAGTAGCTTGAAATCTCCTCTATCTGCTTTATTAGCCTTGGATTCGGACCTTATCCGATCTATCTAGGCTGGAACCATCCGTCGGCCTTAAACCTTATGTCAATATCCAGTCGTTATAATGTTGTTCAATGTGTGGAGCCCCGGTACTCTTAGGATGTTTTAACATATAATGGTGATACCGTTGCTGTACCGTTGTAAGTATAAACTATGCAAAAACAAATCAGCCGATTGCGCTTATGCCGGCAACTTTACCATCACGGAAATATAGCAATATGGGCAATTTTACGGGCACGGAACCGGCTCTGCTGTCGTGTGTAGAAACAGTTAAATGAAACATTTATTAAATAAAACAAATTAATGGTTGGGGAATTTTGTCGTGGAGCCTCCGTATTTGAGGACCGTTAAAAAATAATTAAAAAGTGTATCCACCGGAGATGCAAGCATCTAAAGACCGCGAAGGATTTCTCACTCTATTTGGGTTTCATCAGAAAGCGACTATACAATGGATTAGATGCCATACAAAATATAGGTTAAATTAAAGAGGAGACTCTGGGCTTTTTTTTGTAAAAAAGTTGTATGTTAGTGGGAGTATTTAAAAAAAAATCGAAAATTTAAAACAGAAAAAAAACCAAATTTGAAGCGTAAGAACTCTGGAGTGTGGAGAGGTATGGAGATGGTTGAGCATTCATAGAAATGACTCCTAGGTTCCGCAAACAATTCCGTCTTAAAATAGACCGTACACCCTACACTTTTGAAGATATGGGGTGTGTAATGACAAAAGAGAATAGTTTTCTAATCACTCTGTAACTCGGTAGGTGACATTTTGTCCCCTCCCCCTCCCTGCTGTCAAGTTTTTACTTGTCTCGACGAGAGGAATGAATAACTTGGCAAAATATAGTCATATTAGCTGGGACACCCTAATAAATAGCGAGGATCTGAAAGGATTTGATGATTTTCGTTAAATATATAAGATATGTATGTATGTACGTACTAAAGATTACCTGGGTACCCGGGTATTGACATAAGGGTGTAGATTCAATTTTTCTAATTACAGCAAATTACAGCAGCAGATATTTTTTTTTATTTAAGTCAAAATTGAACCATGCCGATCCTGATATCAAATGTTTCTTTTATAGAGCAGGTCCGGTCGCACATGGTGGGTTTTGGGTGTCGAAACCCCTCTCATGGATCAAAAGAAAAATATTCTTCGTGTTAACATCGGCACGATACAAATTCAACAGCAATGAATTTATACGCATTAAATCGAAAGCGAGATTCACGGCCACATATTAATTATGAAGTAGTGATACAGCAACTCTCGCAAATTATTTCGAAGTAAACGCAACTTAATTTAGTTAAACTAGCAGCTTTTCAAAGTACATTGTCCTTCGTTGAATCAGTTGTAGTGCGTTTCATGTTACATTGTACGACCGCAGGACAATTCTTGTTGATAATATCCGTCGATTTTTTGTAAAAGATCATGGTTGGAAAGTAACGATGTAAGTTAAAATTAAGTTATATTTGTAATCAAGCATACAGAAAAACAGTGAAAATTTCGACTTCGTTTTTTTCAAATCTAATTTTGTTGTAATTGAACTACATTCGTAAATGATGAAGAAATTCGATCCGGTATTTCTTGGTATAGGCGCATTCATAACAGAACGTTATTTAGTACGCCAATCGTAGACAAAATTTTGAATTTTTTGAAGAAGAAGGGAGAATTAAACAGCAAGTTCCTAAGTACTGTCAATTTCGTGGTTTACCACCGTAAATCAGAATTACATGTAATAAGTCTGACAGTACCTACACTGAATGTTTATATTTCGATCATCAGTACAAGGCGCTCTCATCAACTGCTGATTGAAACATATACATACAGTATAGTCTCATAATTTCTTCATGAAACTCGGATTTACGGCGGTAAGCCAACAAACTGACAGTACCTCGGTAATTGTCTTTTAATTCTCTGCTTAATGCAGTAGGTTGAAAAATTGCCTGCAAACTTTATATGGGTCTCGAAAGAGTAGAAGTCAAACCACTAAAGTTCAGAAATTATATCAATATATAAAGATGCAGCCATGTAAACAGCTGCTTTCAATTGCTTTCAGCCATCAAAACCGTTATTTTCAAGTATCGATTTTGGTTCTTAATTCTGTACTCTCTTTTGTTTTATCGTTGACCTGAGGTTTGCTAATAATAAATTAAGACTCGATAGAAGTTATCGCACTGCTAGATGCTACAAAGGACGAAGTTGAGTACAGAGGAAAGAAAGCAATCGAGGGTTTCAGGGTGATTTTTCAGAAAATGAAAACTATTTGCCAAGCCAAGGCTTATATCACATTAAACGAAATAGTGTAATGCAGTGATTACCACAATTGAAGATTATTATCGTGTGTTGATCTAAAAGGTACCAAGATGGTTTTCCAAAGACACCAGTTTATAAACTGTATCTTGATTGTCGATTGCAAACAATTTTTTGTAATTTAAATTTTATTTGAATAGAATTTTATTATGTTAATGTTATACAACTCTTTAATATTTTAATATAATACAAATACTTTTTAAATTAACAATTAGACTCCTGTTTTACTCCGTTTGCACATAACACAAGATCTAGACTAACATATATTTGAGCACCATATAAAAAATTATTCCGAATACGTAACACAGTGTCAATGAAATAATTTATATTGTGGAATGAGGATCGTGGGTATAAAAAATAATTAAGCATGAGATATAAGCCGCTACAGACCTTCAAACCGTACCTGTACATTACTCATCTAGAGGCCCGTTTTATAAAACGTCGCAGCGAATAAAATGAAAATTTTAGATGAGCCAGCGTGTGGACAGTTATTCGAGACTTACACCTTTATATGCCTATTCATCTGATGTATGGATCAATGAACTCAGGATCTTGCGGCGCCGAATTGGGGATAAAATAATTAACAAGTTTCTGAAGGCTCTTGATATCTGCAGGAAGGATGCATTCCTAAATATCGTTTTTGAAAATTATGCCATCTGTGCTCGCAACTCCGAATGGGCGTTCATTTTCCATTTTGCGTAGTCTCAAAACCTGTTTAAGGATTGATTTTTTTCGGTACCTTGGCGTACAGATTTATTAAAACAAAAATGAAAAGAATTTGTATATGTATTGAACATATTCTTTGTACAAATTTGTCATTAAATGTTACCGTGTTATTAATTAAATTATTTAAGTTTGTAGTCCTCTATCTTAAAACCCCTCATTCGAAAAATCCTGCGCACGGGCCTGCTATAGAGGGCTTACCTATTCAGGCAGTATCAATGCTTCTCAAGACATGAAGAATTCTTGGTTCGAGTTTCTTTTCTGGTTAAGTAGGTAGAGTAGTTGGTTTAAATCTTCGCCAGCCGAAACACTCTGTATAAAAAAAAACTGATCGCGGGTTAAAAGCGTAAGATCTTTTAATAGTTCTCACGATGTTATTGTCTTAACTGTAACATAGCTTTACAAATTATATTACGGATACTAAATCACATTACAATATTTTTCTGATTTTTTAACGTAATCGTTACTCCGATAATTCCTATGCACTGGAAGCAAGAACTCTCATCACCGAATTTCAGTAGAACTAAATATTAAGTTATCCGATTTTTGAAAATTGGTCTATTTCAATTAATTTATAATATTTTATGCGATTGTTTTAGGACTTCTATTCAAAGAGCATATATTAAACGTAAAATATTTGTTTCTATTGCTATGCTGCTAATTTTATAAGGTTACTCCAGGCATTCGGAATGAGAGGATTGCTCAAATTCATTGATACCCTTTGTATATATAGATGCAAAAGATACAAAATTCAGTAAGAATAGAACCCAAACAATTCAGCTTGCTAATTATAAAGAAAAAACAAGTATAAAAGCTAGAATTGGTCTAAGACCCATTCATATGAGACCCTAGATGAATGCCCGTATAAAATTTCGTATGGTCACCGACCTATGCAAGTTTGATTTTTCAAGTAATTTTTCGCATATATTTCTACAACGGTTCGTCGGACAGAAAAAATGATTATAACCAATTTTATAGGTTTCCGTGTTTTGAAGAAGTTTTTAGTACAATGAAAATATCTAGAACTGATCGTTTTCACAGTATATGTAAAAAACCTTAATTTTAATATATCAAACCCAGAAGGGGTTACCCAATTTATTGCATTTTTGATTTTTTTTTTGTTATTACTATAAGAGCATCATGTACCAAAGTTCAGCTCTCTATGTCGACACGTTCTCAGGCAGTGTCCAAATATATAGTGGAAAACGGAATTTATGTGTGCCAATCTTACGAAGGAGTTCCACCATTAGTCGAATGTAAATCTACAATATTGGGTAAAAAATTTCAGCTTTCTTGAGTAATTGTGCGCACGGACAGACTGACAGACAGACGGACAGACGGACGAACATGCAAAAATCAAAATAACTTTTAATATTATGCGAGGGTGTCCCATCCATTGTGCTCTACCATATTTATTTTTGTACGTTACAAACGGAATGATGAGCTTAGTATACCCTACAGATTTCATCTAAGGTATAAACACTGCTTTGTCGATCTTTAATTTATATCACTATTCATATTCTGTGATATATTATTTTTTGGCAGACTCTCTTTCTAAGGTTCTTTTATCTAATGGCGTTTTCAATTGCATAACGATGCTTCCGGAAGTCCAAAAATAGATCCGAACATGGGAACTACTACACTTTTTAACATGGAGTTACTTAGTGGCTTAGATGCTGATGCCATTATTGGAATAATGGAGATCTAGTAATTAACATAGATTTAGAATTAGAAAATAAATTTAAATTTCAAATCCTACATGAACTCTGGTCATGTGCGGTCGAATCAAATTGTGTAGTCAACTGCGTTGAGAAAAGTAAACTAAATTTTAAAATTAATTAATTTTTACATTTTTTTTTTAATTTTAGAAGCAATAAATTGTTTATAATTAATTTTTACATTTTTTTTTTAATTTTAGAAGCAATTAAATTGTTTATACTGGGTCTTTCAAATTGAGTTTTCAAAAGTCAATAATTAAAGGACATAGAATTTGAATTGAAACTGAAAAAGTTTTTATTTATTTTTGAAATACAACGTTTGCCATTTATAATCTAAAAATGATAATTCCCATGTGACCAGCACTTGCGTCTCTACAGTACCTGATTCTTTTATCAAAATATTCAATCACATTCTAGCACAGTTGCGACTCTATTTCACCAATAACTCGAATAATTTCTGCTTTCAATGCTTCAACGTTTCGAGAATTATCCTTGTAGACCTGTGTTTTCACATGGCCCCAGAGAAAGAAGTCTAACCGTGTCAAATCACAGGATCTTGAAGGCCAATTCACGTCACCGAATCTGGAAAAAACACGGTCTTGAAACTTTGTATGCAGTAATTGCAAAATTCCTCTGGCTGTATGATACGTAGCCCCACCTTGTTGAAACCACATGTATTCAGTATCAATATTTTTCAGTTTTGGCAATAAAAGAGTTGTGATCATGTCGCGATATCTGGTACCGTTAACGGTTATAGCTCTTCCAGCATCATTTTCGAAAAAGTACGGACCAATCACACCACCAGACCACAATGCCCACCAAACAGTGACTCTTTGTGGATACGTTCGCCTCTCTTTGTTCACGCGAGGGTTTTCCTCTCCCCAAATACGGCAGTTTTTTTTATTAAAGTATCCACCGATCTCGAAATGTTCTTCGTCCGAAAAGACGGTTTTTTTTTTAAAAGTCCCAATGCATGGAAGGATCCTGTGGTAGCAATTCTTGTGTCAATTGAACTTTGTAGGCCTTCAACGCTAAATCTTTGTACATAATACGCCATACAGTTGTCTCAAAAAGCCCTAATTGTTGTGAAGGTCGGGAAATTAACATGTTGGGGTCAGCTGCAACATTATCACTCACAGCACCAATATTTTCTTCTGAACGACCGAAACGAGCATACTGACGTCTTTCTTGATCTTATATTGCACCAGTTTCTTGAAATTTCCGCACAAGGTTACCAATTTGTTGCTCAGTTGGACGCTTGTGTCGACCATAAACATCGTGTAATTTCGAAATACATTTCTTACAGACCGACCATTTTCATAAATAAATGCAATAATCTCAATACATTGTTGTAATGTATACGACCATTTTTATAAATGGCAAACCTTCAGCTGTCAAAATGACATATAATATGGATGCGTTCGATATTTGAAGTGTGTTTCACAGGCGCGTAATTTTGAAAACTCAATTTGAAAGACCCTGTACATGTAGGTTATGTTTTTTCTTCTATTTTGGCTATTGCTTGATTTTTCTTTTATCCATTTCTTTTGTGGAAAAACTTTTTCAGTGTCCACTTTCATTTTACATAATTTCGTACGAGAGCTTATATAGTTTTTCTATAAAAACGAAAAAATAAACACCATTAATATTTTTTCAATTATAAGTTTTGATATAATTTCATCACAAAACCGGCAAATATTGAATTGTTGAATATTATATGTATACTGCGAACATAAAAATTTATAGTGATAAAAATAAAATGGATTAATCAGATAGTTGAGAGATTTGAAATGCTTTTTGCAATTTTCCTCACGCCACGTTATTTCTTGTACACAGTTTTTAATCACCCTCTATACAAGAATATCTTAATTACTTCTTTATTGATTGATGCCAAATGCAATACACAATGAAATGTTTCCCCTAATAGCGCAGTCCTCACAGTTTTCTATGATAGTTTTACCTTAAAAATGATGGAGTCTCATAGGTGCTAGACTAGGTATTGAATCGCTACATGTGCTATGAAAAGTGGCCAAAAGAAACTCCTCTAATCAAGACTTAAAAATATTATAAGATCTTATTTTCACCTACTATGACAGATACTGCCTTCCTAAGAAAAATTACAAGTAATGCGTGGAGGACAAATTTATAAAAAAAAGCCCTATCCAATAACTATTAACGCGAGATATTATGTGGCTTTGTGGCAAAAAACAACTTAAGAAAATTCTTAATAGCACATTCCACTTACCATCATGTAAGGCGATACATTCATTTAGTAGAAAACCTTCAAGCGTTCCCAGTTTCTGGTGAAGTTGATGGAAGTCCGCTCGAAACCACTTCACAGACTCTTAACCATATTTGAAACGTTCAAGTTTTCAACGTGTATCTTTTTATTTCTTTTACTTTCTATAGTAACACATTCGCGTCATGAATATCTAAAAAGTGTCTATAGAAAACCTTTTTCATCTTTTTTGGGGTATTTTAACCTCAAGCTATTTTAAAAATTCTTTTAATTTTTGAAGGGTTTCATGAGGCGCTTTTAACATACAAAAGCCATGTCAAGGATTAGAGCAAAGTACATGAAAATGTGAATAAAATATCCACAGCGACGGCCTTTGGGTATGATGGAATATTCACGTGATTAATAATTTATCGTTTTACGAAGGTTGAAGTTTTTTCTTTATAATGTTAAAAGCACCCAAAAAAATCACTAGCTGGCATAAACCATGTTAAAATCTCATATTTTATTAATTTAATAACTAGAAATAGGAATTTGTACATGATTATCTGTCTTTTTAAGACGAACCAACATTATCATTAAATCATAATTAAATTGTCCTCAATGTATTATAGGTATGTATGTCAAAATGGATGAAATACAAAACCGTCAATTAATGTTTGATGTACCTAGGTAATTTAAAGAAAATTTTGGTCAAACTATGAACCCTAGATGCAATTTTTAACAACCTGGCCGTATTCATCTAAATAAATATCCGAAAACGATATGTTTGTTTATATCGTCCCTTGAAATTGATAAGGTTGTATCTGCAATTTTAGCAATTTTGAGTTTAGTTTACGTTATCTGACTTATATCTTGTACTTATCAAAACCTTGGCGTATGTATATTAAAAGCAAAATTTTATAATGTATTAGAAAAGGGCGCACTCAGAAAAATATATCATAGAATTAAGAAAAACCAGCTATACAATTAAGAAAAATTGGAATTGAATATGAGCCGATGAAGCAAGTTATTAGAATAAAGAAATGTTTTCCATAAAAACGATTAAGCATTTGCTCATTGTATCAATGCTACTCTTCTTACGTTTTGGGAAACTTCTCTTTAAAATAAAAACTCATTTCCATTAACCTTATGAACGAATAAGGAAATTTTTAATTAATTTTTTGTATTGTTTAGGGGCAATATGTCTTTAATTTGAAGATATGCACTTCATTGACGCAATGATATCATGTCGTTTGGTATAGTTAAACCTTGCATTGATTTAAAGCTTTTCTTTAATTTGAAGACGTTAGTTTTTCTAAAAATAATACCCAATTTCATTCAATTTCTGGCATTTTTTCTATATTGAAAATAAAGAATTTCAAAATAAATAAAACATTAAATTTTTTTATAAATGTTATTTGAAATATTATAATATATTCTAATATTAACCTAAACATTTCATACTAGTGCGAAAAACTATCTGCAGGACTTTATTAGTAATACGATTAATATACTTTCACCTGATGGTGTGAGATAGTTAGAAGCAGGAGGATTTTTAAGAGTTCTTAATGATTTGACTACAATATTTTCTTTTATATCCCCCAAATAGTTATCAAATTTAAGAACTTCAAGTTCTTGACAAAATAAAAATATTTCATTATTATTTGTATACTCTAGAATCTCCAATACCTTGGAAACTTTCAGTTCAGTTAAATTGTCGTATACCAAATTTCCTATCTTATTTTGTTCCACAGTAATTAATCAGTTGTAACATAGTCCAAGAATCCAGTAAATGAATATGCTTCAAATGAGAAAATAATATTTTTAAATCAAAAATTCCAATTGCAAACAAAGCATTTTAAATTTTCCATTATTAAACTAACTTCGAATGTTTTAAGCGGTTAAATCAGATAAAAGACCCGATAATGAATTGCTATATACATCAGTTACAGTCGAAATCTCGAAAAAATATTTTTGGATAAAAATCCATACTAGTTGGGCCTGTTTCGCATATTGAAAATCGAAAACTTGGAATGATTTAAAACATGCCTCGACAAAAGTGGTATAGCTTATAGCTTACATTGTAAATAAAAACATAGAAATCAGTCTAATTAAAATAATCCTCTCCTATGGCGATAATAATAGGCTGCAATGTATCCTTGTTTTTGAAGCGATCGTTCCGTAATTGGTAAACTTTATTGTTCTAGTCGTTAGAAGTCCTTACATGACACAAAAATGCGTTCGTTGAGTGACAGATCGTCGCTTTGGTAAGCCGAGATTTTTTTCCGTCTTCGTCGTACCTGTATACTCGCAGTTTTGTGCACAAGTAGGGAATGAAGAAGCATAATAACAACCAAACTGTTTGTATCTGCAATTCATAAGATATTTAACATTTTAAATCATAATATGCCTTTTTTTATTTAACTCACGATACCTTTTGACAGGCCTTCCAATCTCTGAAGACGGTGAAGTATTTCTCTACTGTTTCCGTCCTTAATGTATCTATGCATAAGTGGCAGGATGCGGTCAACAAAATGAGCTACGCGTTCTATTATATGATTAAATTTAGACGGGAATAAAAATTTGAAGTCGAAGACTAAATTGGGAAAAAAAAATTAAATACAAATTAGTTTAGTTTCATATAAATCCGAAATGCTGCTCATATAGAGGCCATTCTTTAAAAATGTTAACTAATGTGACTTCTTTGTTCTTGAACGTGTTTAGCCGATACTGAGCTGTGTTTTCCATTTGCAAAGTATTTCGTGCTCAGGAGAGGTTTTATACTGCAACCATTTTTTATCATTTATTATACCTTCACCTAGAAAATTTTATATTTACAATCAACTTTATAATCAATATATTTAAAATTACTTGGATTCTCTTGGGACTCCGTTTGCAAATCTCTTTATGTTGACGGTAGCGGATTTAAATGAAGCTTTTTGGTTAATAAACCTTCTTGTCTTAACTTCGTAAGATGATTATGGAACTTTGCATATAGAATCCGTTTAGGTTTTTTCCTTGGAACATAAAAGAAAAAAATACCCTGAAATATATTTCGATACATTTACTTCAAAATATATAATCTTTTATACAAAAACGATATTATATTTAACCTTATATTCTTTGGGAAATAATTTTACAATTTCATCCGATATCAGGCTAAAATATTTGTTGAATTTCCTGAATAATTATGTCTCCTAAAATGCCACGATACTACGTGCTCAATTTTTTCACACAATAATAAGATGTCCTTTTGGTGTACTTATACACAATTGATAAATATTTAATAGCTGAAAAACTATGCATTTTATTTGAACTCCTTCACATTATGATTTGCACTACACTGTTTATGGTTTTTATTATTTCTGAACGAAAATTATTTTGAATTTCACCAAAATTTTCTGCACTATTGTCGTTTTCTATACAATAAACTCACTAAACCCACTAATATTTAGACTGGATTGATCCATGATCTAAATTTTTAATAAATAAATTTAACTGATCTGACTAATTATTTATTGTAGGGCGTTATTAGATTAAAGACCGATTTCATTGTTTTAAGGAAAAGGTTTATCAAAATAAAAACCGATTTTATGAAAAACGTTGGCCAAAATAAAGACCGATTTCTTTGTTTTGATGAAATATCATCCCAATTAAGCCGTTTCCTAGTTTTTATACCAAGATTATTAATCTAATATCCAACTGTGCTACTTTCGTATGGTTTAGCAAACAAAGGAAGATTTCTTTGAAATGACGAAGTTTTCTGTCTTTGTTTCAAATTCTTGGATTTATTTTAAAAGGAACGAATCACTTGTTTCTGAAAATTTTACCTTTAATTCAAGCCAAATGAAGGCAATAGCTTCAAAAGAAAATGGTCTTAATAAAAATCTTCATTAATTTCTTCTAAAGAAAATATAACTTGTTACTATGAACCATTATAATATTTTAAGTATATTATTCCCATTATATTGAAGTAGGCTTATGATTCAGAATGAGTACATTTTCCTTTGCATTTTGTAAAATTTCATCCACTTAAAGAAAATTTTGATTAAAAATTGGAAAAACTACATTTCTTCAAATTAAATATATATTTTCTTTGTCTTATTATAAGAATTTTTCTGAGTGCGTTTTTCTTATTTTTGGATAGAGGTCAGTTCGAAACAGTTAAATTAAATAATGAAACGAGTATACTTGATGTTGAATCCATTGAAATTGGTCATATAGATAAAGTTTGGCTTATGGGATATATATATACAGCTAAGAAACGGATAGAATGGCCAATTATCATTATATTATTATTCAAGAAAAGATTAGTCAATTATATCAAAATTTAATAGAAAAACTGTTCTAAGTAGCTTTAGTATTAATAAAGGAAAATAAAAAGGTCCTTAACTTCACGTGTTCAGCCACTCTGAGAAACAATCTAAAAACAAACAAACTAGAAAACAGTTGGCAAACATAAACATAAATATATTCTCAGATCACTTATGCGCTGAGAATATACTTCAAAATCACCTACATAAACTCTAATTACCCTCCCCCCCCCCTATGAATATCAAAGAACCTAAAAAAGAAGAAAATCGACATTACTTAGCAACAAATCAAAAGCAATTATTACACAAAAACACTTAGCATATTACATGCCCGCGCTCTTTCTATAAAGAGAACATCAGCACCGCCAGCGCTCACATACGCAACCATTTCCAAATTTTTCTAAAGCCCTATTTATTCTGTGTATTTCCACAGTATAAATAGAGCGCTCCAAATACGAGATAATCAGTCTCTGTCAGAGCATTCACACAAGACAGATCGGCAGTTCTGAAGCTATAATGGAAGTCTTGTCATAACAAAACTAGGAATATTGATTTTGGTATATTATCCGAAATTGCTAAAAGTCTTGCCTTAAGTGTATTTCACATGTAAAGAGCAATACTCTTAACCCCAAAAATACTACAAACATCTTGTCTATTATTACTAGGAGCATTAAACCTAGTATATATTCGTATATTTCTTAGCAAATACACATTAGAACACGCTAACGCATATAAATGCAACATTTTTTGCTCAGACAAATCATTGCGTTCTGATCCATCATTCGACAGAGATTGACAATTCTGAAGCTTACTGACATCTAGAAATGACCAAACCTATGAGATTATGAACCTAGTAAATTGTATCAAAGTCATTGACTTTAACAGTTAATCCCAAAATTACTAGGAGCAGCCTAGTACACTTCCTTGTATTGCTTAGCAAATATCCCTTGAACTCGCTTAAATATAAATACAGTAGTTTTGCTCAGACAAATCCTTGCGTTCAGATCTCTCAAACAGAATAGATCGGCAGCTCTGAAGCCATAGTGAAGTCCTGAAATCCCAAAACCAGAAGCATTAAATCTGGTATATACTGACAGCATTGACTTCCTTACGTTATTCGACAATGCAAAAGATCTTGATTTTTAGCGTATTCCACGTATTAAGAGGATCGCTCTTGAACGCATAACCTCAAAGTACTAGAAACATTAACTCTAGTATATTTGACGTATTAATCGTAATACGTCATCCAACAAAATTCTAGGAACACTAATTCTAGGATTACTAAGCACAAGTTCGTATATTTCTTATCGAGTATGATACATCTGTGTTCGTCGCACACAGAAGACTTGAATTGGCTATACTAAATTAAAGTAAAGCTGCTGATACGTTTAGGCCACTGACATGTATAATATGGACTGACTACGCTTATAGAAATGCACTATGAAAAGTGGGCTCACTTTTATATTGCTGACTCTTTCGGTCTAAGGACCAAGTATCAACTGAGAGAAGCGTAAACTGCAAATAAATAAGTGGGTCCGCCGAAATAAATTTTTTAAATTAAATTTTTATGGTTATTACTGATAAAATTGTTTACCAAAAGCAATTTGTTCATTAGATTATCATTCATTATCATTCATTAATTTCGAAAGGTTTTATTACAATCGCTTTTCGAGCTGCGCGCTCATTTTTTCAACTTCCCGCCAATGATTTTTTCAATGCTGGCACCGGCCGGCGTAGGACCTGTTTTTGACATACGCAATTGAGCCCATATGAAATAGAAAGTTAAGCAGTCCATATTGCAAAACAAAAAAACAAAAAACACGCATCGCCACATTCCTCTTTCAATTGGATTTTCGTTGGAGTATTGGTGTGTTGAATTATTGTCTATTATTGAATTTATTATTTTTTTTAACTTTTATTTGCAAGTAAGAGAAAAATTATCTTGAGAGCCAAACTGTACAGGGTGTTTCCCACTAGGAGGTCAGTAGAGCGGGAGATGATAGTACTCACTTAGGCGAACCAAACATTGTATGGCAGGGGGGGGGGGCATATCAACCGTTTAGGAGTTACAGGGTGATTAAGAAAAAAAGCCAGTTTTCACAAAACTCCCTGCATCTTATAAACTACAGGGCGCACGGTCACAGTTAAGAGCTCATTGTATGCAGGACTTCATGGCCTTTCCAACGACTGCTCAATCAGCACCAAACTCCTCTCCCATCAAGAATTATGATTGTCTAAACTAAAAATGTCGGATATTCTTACCTTAAGTGTGACCGTACACCCTGTATTTTATTAGATACAGGGTGTTTTGTAAAAAACTGGCTGTTTTTCTTAATCACCCTGTAACTCCTGAACGGTTGATATACCCACCCTCCCTGCCATACAATTTTTGGTTCGTCTAAGTGAGTACTATCGCCTCCCGCTCTACTGACCTCCTAGTGGGAAACACCCTGTATATTGAATTTTTGACACGATCTTATTATCATTTCTAAATCTTTCGAATCCGGTAACTCATTCTCATTTTATGACTACTCATATCATAGGCCTAGCCAACATAAAATAAAATTAAATGCTTTCGATGTGAGAAGAACATTAAGGGATAAGGGATAAAGGGATAACTAGTGATCTAAATCTGCTCGTCCACTCAAAAAAAAAATAAATTGAAACTATGAAGATATGGCGGAAAACCGTGGCTATACCATTCATACTATGAACACCTTTTTCTTATGAAAACTATAGTTTTCATTGCCTTCATTTAATAAAGCTGTATTAGGGTACCGCAAAGTTACAGAAAAGAATATACATCTTATACAGAGAATAGGTGGTTCTATAGTTTAGGAAAAGGCATAAAGGAAAAAGAACTGCTAAATTAGCACATATTAGAATTGTAATTTACTTCATGAAAACGCCTCGCTATAGACAGTCACCCTCTCCTCTATAAATTAAATGATGACCCCAAAATTTGAATCTCTCGCCTTAGTTGTTGACAACATTTTCAAATTTTCTGATATTAAAAAAAAAAAAATTATAGAAGAGGAAAAAACCGTTTATGAAAGAAATATCAAAGTAATTTTTTCTCTTTTTGCTATGTATAAAACTAATATTTCTGTACAGAAAAATTTACAGTGTAAAGTTCGGTTCTAAAGGGTTCGCGTATTAAATGATTATGGTTTATAACTAGGCTCATATTCCAATAAACTCATATACCGCGTATATTTCTCGCAATTTCAATATTGTGTTCCAATGACCTAAATACTGAGTGTATACTGAGCATATATTGAGCTGTTTCTCAGTATATAGAGACAGACTTGCGGTTTAGGTTTAGCTAAAATTTCTATATTGAAATTGCCTGCCTGTTTCCGGTATTACGCCAGTTTGCCCATTTTGCTGGCTTTCTCTGTAAGGTTAAATGACTTCAAATTCTGGTCATATCTTATCTAGATATAAATAAAACATAACAACTGCATTAACAAGTTAAGCAAAGTTATTGAAAACGTAACCGCTTGCTTTGAAATGATTGGATATTTTCCCTTTAATACAAATGTATTTTTGGAAATGGATTTTGCACCGAATCATGTTAACTGATAGCTCTTTGATATTAACGGAAGCAGCCGAGGACAGAGAACTGAAGATTCATCGCAGTCCGTTCAGACTGACTCATCAGTGTCTTAAACCATGATGATCCGTGCAGACTATAGAAGCTGGAGAGAACGCACTTCAACTGAAACACCCGTGAAAGGACAATAAGGGCACTCGAGATACTGAAAAAAATGATCCTAGCCAAGTAACAATTTTTCCAATTTTTGGTGACTGAAGGTGATGAGTAGTTTTATAAGGGGTATATAATGGTTACTCGGTTATATAAGAATTTCAGTGGTTACATAAGAGTTTTATAATATTACCAATTGGTGAAATAGTTATATTAGAGTTTTTTAAGGTTACTAATGGTGATAGTGGAAGTAAGTTACTTAAGGTTTTGCTGCATCCGTGGTTACGCTTATATAATTCAACAACATTCAGTAATTTAGGTGACTTTAATAAAAATTGGGAGCTTTCGGTAATACATATAGGTACCCACTGGTGTCCGTTTAGTAACTACGGTGATCGTTATAAAAACAAATTACTTTTGGTATTGAATGGAGCCATTATAAAACTGTTTTTATTTATATAACGTAATATAACCAAAGGGTATATAAGAACACTAATGTCTGTTTCTTGTGATTATAATTAAGATATATAATATTACCAAAGGTTAGTTATTATGACTAAAGGGTATATAAGGACCATTTTCGAATCATGGTAGTTCCATTAGTTGATAAAATATTTCTAGAAGTTATATAAGGGTCATTCAGTTTATATAAAACTACTTGAAGTTTTACAATGGTAATTTGTTAATTTAAGTACAAGCCGCCATTTTTTCATCTGCCCATAGCAGATAAAAAAGAAATGTCGGTTAAGCCAATTTTTTAAATTGCAGATATATGGCTTAAATTTTATTTTTATATGAAGAAAATACATCTTTTTAGGTACATAACATTTCTAAATTACGTTATGTATTTTTTATGAATTAGCTGTGTTCTTTTGGTTCCATGCAGTGCACTGCAGAACACAGGCGATTGCGAATTGAATTGACTTGTAGGATGCATAGAAGTACAAAGGTTTTGAAAGTATAGAGCAAATGATCAAATTTCCATGACTTGAATCCTTGCAAAACGTCAAAATAGCACTTGATAAACTTCGGGGCAAATTTAGCAGGTTTGACGTTTTGTAAGAATTAAAGTCATGGCACCTTGATTATTCTTTTTATACTTTCAAAAAAAATTGTACTTCTATGCACTCTACAAGTCAATTCTATTCGCAATCTCCTGTGTTCTGCAGTGCACTGCACCAATCCAAAAGAACACAGCTACATAATATCACCTAAGTGAAAATTTTAAATTTTGTCATATTTAATTAAAATTATTAAAAATTGGTTATTTTTGGAGGGGTCAGCATTTTTTAGAAGTATCTATGATGATGTTCACAGTAAAATTTTTACTGCAGTTGAATTTCACCACGTACAAGCCGAAAAATTGTAATTCTAAAATCTAAAAATATTCAACCTTTACATTATAAAAATGCAATACAAAAAAATATCGAAATTCTATGTCGTAAATATTTGCATTGTATTGTTTTATAAAGGTAATGAAAAGTAATTTCCCTAACATTTCAATCACTAAAAGTAATCTGGCTAAGAAAATTACATGCCTTGTGAAGATGTTACCATTACCATTATAAACAAATGATTCTAAATGTAACCATTGCAACCACTGCTATGACGAAAATAAATTAATCGAGAGCGCTCTGGGTTATATAAGGGTTATATAAGAAGTTATATTAAGGTAACCAGATTATTTTTGTTAGTCATTTTATAAAACTTTTAGTTATATAACGTTACCTAAATCAAGTCATGTAAACCTTTTAATAATCCTCCATTTAAGCTCTATAAGGAGTTTATAGCGGTTACAAAGAGGTTTAGAGTACTAGTCTATATGACTCAAGTTATATAATTTGGTAATGGAAACCTAACGGGTACTACTATATAAAAAAAAAACTGTTTCTTGGGTATTCTAGTTCGCACAAACTATTTTGTATAATTTAACATCATCCATAATTTCATTACTGAATTATTCATAATTTTGATTGTGTGGCTATACCTATATTCTATAAATGTTGGGATTTATATTTGTAAACTTATATATTGTTTTCAAATTAACTAAAAGGTTTTTACTACCTTGCAAACTTGCTGTCCTACTTGCGCCCTACCTTATCATAGGAGAAGGTCGGATTGCCTGCTTTGATATCTACTCCGATTTTGAAAAAAAATATATAGGGAAAAAAATTCGAACTTGAAACCACTAAGAAGAATATATTCATCTTTTAAACACAAAAGATCTATTACAGGTAATTCTCGTCTGTTAAAAGTTACACCCTTTCAAGTAAAACTATAAATAATAAATAAATATATATATAAGCACCGGTCTTCTATAATGTTAATTTTAGAAACCGCACCATTCAATTTGCATTACTTAAAATAATTTTGCTATTTTGATTGTTGCACCAGTCATCTATTGCATAACAAATTTTGCGATTGGACATATACAGTTTTAGGTAGGCTTCGAGATAGCAACGAGTGAAACATACTTTTACGTGACAGCATCTGAATGGCTTTATAGAGAAAATCGATTATATTTTTGATACAGCACAAATTTCGTGTTTTCATTCTACCTATGAACTATCAAGATTGAACGACACGTCTGACAACTTCAACTTTTTCTCTGCCGTTGAAATTGATTGTTATCCAACCTAAAAATACTAAAATGTAGAAGATTATTGGCACCTATAGGCTGATGCTAATTTGGGCTGGAAGTCAGTATTGACGAAAATCACTCTAAATTCTTAGAAATTTAACTTTAGCTTTTATAGAAAGGAAGAATGATGGCAGCCAATTTTCTGCATACTGCATATGTAGACAGCAGGCCGTTCATCATTTTATTCCTGTCCTGATGATATCCCTTGTACTGCTGACCGAAACACAGTGTATTGTCTCAAAATTTCTCCATAAAATTTTGATTCTTTGACTTTAGCCAACAAAAAGAGCGTCTGAGACTTAATTTCTGAAATTTTTTTACATATCTGGAAATACCAGTATAACTTATTTAAGATACCTTTTAACCTAGATTTTAAATTTGTGTTGTGAATGACCTAACCTCGACAAGAATGGAAGAAATAGAAATGTAGTTTCCATTTTTTTGCGAATTAGGGAAATTAGGGGATCTTTTGAAGTTCTTTAACTCTTATGGATAATCTTAACATACACCGTATATTAAATAATAATTTCTAAATAAGGCCTCGATGGAGTGGCATCACAACAAAGGGTCACCGGTGATGTAAGTGTGGCTGATCGCAGACTTTTTTGCCAGCCGACATTCTAACGTAACCTAATTTAACCTAAACTAATCTCAACTAATCATATCAAAATAACTGTTATTGTTTATTTTATTTTTAATTTTAATTTTATTTAATAAGCTTCTTATATAGGCTTTTCCATAATGAACACAAAAAAAATCTATTTGATAATATTTATAGTGAAACAAATATTCGGATAGAGTAGATTATCGACTTAAAGGCTTCGCGTTAGATGGAGAGGGAGTTCGGAATGAGGTGTCTGGAAAGAAGGTGGCAGGTGGGTAGAGGTGGTGAGAGGCCAATATGGAAATAAATGAATTGGCTGAAGTGCAAATGGAATGTTGACCTGCAAATGGAGAGGTTAGATGGAAATTGTAGGGTTGGGGAGGGGATGGTGAGGGTAGAAAACGAAGAGTGAATGGAAGTACGTTAAGATGAAAAAAAAAGAGGTTGGACTAAAAATTGTGGTGAGGTATTGAGAAGTGGTATAGACTGATTAGGGAGAGGATATCAATTACGAATCACCTTTATCAGCTACTAAATAGAGAGCATATCTGGGGGTTGAATCACCCGGCAGATCGCAGTTATAGAGATTAGAAATAAAAAATAATACGGCAGCATGTTGTTGTTGGAAATATTTTAGATTCCAGATCATTGTTCCACTCAAAATTTGGTGTTGAATCAGCTAATGCAGCAGAAAGCTCTTTACAGATCTGACTACTGCTGATAAGTGCGGCACATAATTAGTACGCTCTTATCATTCCCCGGATATCTTTCTCTTTCAACTGCTCTACGACATCCTCTCCCTAAATAACACTTCTCTCTATTGCCCAGTTCACATTTCTCTCTCCATTTTTTACTGGCATCATCTCTTCGTTTTGAACCCCTTACCCCTCCTCCTAATCATACAATTTCCACATAACGCCTGCATTTACAGCACACCATTGCACTTCAGTCATCCATTTCCACCCCTATCGATCTCCGATCTGCCAAGATCATCCCTGGCTACCTTTCTCTCTTTTCAGACACCCCCCTCCCCCACCATTCGGCCGAAACTTTAAGATTTACAGTCCACCCTGTTCGAATAATTGGGTGACTAAATGTGTGTCGCAAAATTTTGTCATTTTTTTTTTATTTTAATAAATAGAATTTTTTTCTTTCTTTTAATTGTGTTGATTATGTAAAAGCCTATAAGAAGCTCATTAAATAAATTTGAATTGAAAACAACAAATTTAACTATAACAGCTATATTAATTTCTTTTGTTCTTATCTATGACAATAGCATTGTCGAATAATAAAATCCCATTCACACTATTCATCACAAGCTTCCGACAGTCAACCATCCATCAGATATCCATCAATTTTCATTGCATTCACACTAGACCGTCATCTGTCCATCAGTTTTCTTCCATCGCATCCAAAACTGAACAGAACTATCGGGGGTGGATAGTGCGAATGGTTTGATTCAAGTGCATTGTAGAATATTTTGGTTGACGTTTGACTGTCGGAAGCCTGATGAATATTATGAATGGTGGTAGTGATGGGAGTGCTGTATATTCAGAGCGTTCGGTCAATAAGTAAGGCGAAGTATGCGAATGAATTGTTGGTGTATCGTGATCACATTTTTGGTCTAGCCCTCTCAAAGCACTCATTTCTTAGTAAGTTTAAGTTTCAAATCTTTTCATTTTTTAAAGAAAGTGTAGTTACATAAATACTATAAGTCCTTTCAAGGATACCACCGATTTTCACTTGACCACAAGTCTCAAAGGAGACGAATTCCAATATGTTGCGATTTATGGTCAAACACTTCTGTTTTCGAGCCTAAAGGTATTATCCTTGATCCAGTGAGATTTTTACACACAAGGACATGCATATATTTTTTTCTTCAATATGACCCATTAACAGTCCTTTAATATTAAAAAATAAAAAATTCAAATTTTCAGAGCACTATAAGTGTTCTATTGGGCTCTCCTTTTGCACGATGCAAAATTTGACTACACTTTCTTTCATTGTCATACTCCTTTCTAGTTTTTAACTGAAAACCCTCCTGTAATTACGTCTCACGCCCGACAATTATTTGACTCAAAGTCAAGATAGCAAGATGAAATCCTTTTTCTAGTTGGTAACTAAAATCTCTGTCATGTTGATATTGTGTAATTTATTCTAAATATTATTGGAGGTAGCTATTGTAAGGTAAATGTTTATAATAAGTTATTGCTTTTGGGTTGTTTGGCGTAAAAGCAGCAAGTGTACGTAGCTGGTAAAATGCTACTGTCACCTTATCTTTACGACCTGTTTTCTACTTTGTATTAGCTACTGCCATGCCGATATTAAGCAGTTCTATCTGCTCAGAATTGCTTTTATAATCTTCGTGGTAGTATCACCCATGAAACGAGGAAGACTATTTTTTTCATAATCTCTTTTTTTTATTCTTTGACTTTTATGTCTCCGATCGGAGAGATTTTCCGACATAGTTTTACACACAATTAATTTTATTTATTAATTCGAATATGGATTCATTGACATTTTTTGGTAATCTCTTACCATTCATACAGAAAACCATGAACACACTTTTCAAGCCATTTCCAAAGAGTAATTGACATTCAGTTTCTCTGCTTAAAACATTGTCAGAATTGAGGTTACTATGTCCAAAGAGAAGACTTTTTCTTTATTGTATTCATTCTCATAATGTTATTATTATTATTATTAGAAATATCCAATAAGGACACACATTAGGTACGGTAAATATCTTTATTCTAGAGAAAGGTGAAGATCGTTTATTTCAATTTGTTCATCGTATTAACATTAAATCCATAAGTCAATTCCTCTGGGTTTTACTATAAAACAGAGAATTTAAATGATAGTGGTAAAAGGGCGAAATTGGAAGATCATAAGGGAGCAGGGACTAACCGATGGGAAATCTTCTTACGCGCTTATGCAAAGCTATGTGATTGATTTGATTTCGCTCAAAATCCTTCGACGTACGTTCCAGACTGGAGTGGGTGCAAGATAAGAGCGCTCACAAATATCAAATCTACCACCCCCGCGTTTTTTTTTCCAGTGACCTGGCGTATTCGAAAAAATTCAGGATAAGAATGAAGTTATGCTCCTCTGTGAAACCCCTTTAGACGACGCGCATTGCAATAAAATCGCAGGATGGGGAGGAAAATCACGACCTTAAATTCCGTTTCTCATTTTTTCACAGTTCGCCACACATTCGATATACAGCTGTACATACATAGAAGCATACATATTTATGCATGATATATACATGCAGAAAGAAGTGCCTTTTCCGTTCTACCCCCCTTATACAAGGAATTCTGGCTGTGCTGGACCGGTGGAGGTTGTTGTTTAGGGGAGGGTTGGTAACAGTTCGGGAAATGTGAATTTTTCCTCTTTTTTCGCTGACTACGTGCTACACCCTTGTATTCGGCGGCAGCGATATATGAAAATCTCGTCAGATGATTGGTTCGCAAGAAAAAATGTGATTTAATGTGGGATGCGAATTCAGGATAGACTTCGCCGACGGATTCCTTTCCTACTTCTATGCCTTGTGGTCTGCTACTGCCATGGAGTTTTGTTGATGTTCTTGTTATGATTATTTCTGACATTGGATAATGCCGTCTATGTCGACTCCCTATTACCGAACCTTCGTCAGTTCGTTATCCTTCGTACGTGGAAGTTGTTAGACTTCAAGAAATATATGTATTTTTTTTTTTTTTAATAATCAAAAGAAGAGACTTTAGTTAAAGGAAGATCTCTCATCATAACCATAAAACGCAAATTTTCAGTCAGCTCTCAAGGTTGTGGGCACAGGGGATGAATATTCATTTTGTCTAATTCAATTTATTTCCGATGGATGGAATCGAACGAATATTTTCAAATCGGAATATTTTACGTTTAGGATCCTACGTGGTTTGTAGGAGAGTGCTTTTTTCACTCACTTTTTCCATTCCCGCAGGAATATCTATAGAAAATTCTGAAAGTAAAATCAATCAAAAATCAGTAGAGAGCAGGGAAGGAGAGCTATGTTTGTGCAAATGTAGAAAATACGAAAGTAATTTAGTTCCATTGTAAGTCAAACACGTCGACTTATTTCCGGATGGAAAATTTAGTTTCCTGTCAAGTGAACTTTACAGAGCGATTCGATAGCATTCGAGGTTTTTTTTATTTCTAAAGGGGCGTGCGTGTTTACTTGTATATTTATGTTCACCCTCACTGTTTCTGTTTTATAAAAAAATATATATATATATATATATATATATAAATACCTACTCTGTGCCCAGTGGGATATTAATGGATTGAAAAACTTCTTTGTGGCGTTCAGACTAAGGGTTATTTATTCGTAGGCTTCAAATTTTATTGTTAAGGGTTTTCCTATAGTGGAACATGAACATAGAAGCTGGAAGTAATTTGCAAAATATAGCGCCAATCTAGTGGAGAATTTGCAAGTTCATTGCCGCAGTGGAAAAGATTTCGATTTCTATTATGAATATTATTGTCGTTTTCTGTATGAAATAAATCTTATCAATTCATTTTCGTGTTGTCAGTGTTGAGGTATGATGAATCAAAGCACCCGAGGGAAAACTCTCTTTGCAATTAACTTAATTTTGTAAACAAATTTAGGTAATATGCGGTACTAGTCAAATTATTGTTTGCGTCATATCTTAGCTTTCTTAAAAGTTACATCCTAACCTTTCTGTAATAGGTCATGACTTTCCAGTGTCTCAGGTGGACTTATTTCAACAAATTTTAAACAATTTTAATCAATTTTTAATGAATTCCTAAGGCTCAGTCCTTATTCTTAAATTGTTAACTATCATCCGTATCCTTTTATGATTTTAAAATTGGAGGCTCTTCGATGCTGTGGGTATCCAACAAGGTGCTGAAATGTTGCACTAAAATTAGTTAAAGTTCTTCTACTACTTAATTAATTCTACAGTTTAATCCCTAATATTTCAAAAATTAGATTATGCTTGCCTGTATACACCCACTGGTTTGTTTGTTTTGGATTAAGAAACTTTAAACGTGTGAATTTTTCACTTTCTGATTGGACGATTTGAAGGACAAAGGTTTTGTATTACTTTATAAATGGTGATGTCCAGCCCAACTGTCATAAATTAATTTTAGTGAGTCAAGTCAAGTCAAGTCAAGTAACTTTGCGCCTTTCAAAATTCTTCGTTTTCGTCCTTCTTTGGATTTAGTTAGACAATTTTTCACATCCTTCGGCTTGTCTTATTTAGGGCATTGGGGCTTATCTTTAGCGCATAGTTCGACTGGATCCCTTCTCTTTTCTTCTTTTTGATCCTTGGATTGGTTTTGTTCACTTCCCGTATTGTTTTTTGCTCTACATTCCTACAGCTGTTGCACCACATCAGCTGTAACAAATGAATTTATCGCAAGAGTTTGTTATTTAATTTTGGAGGGACTGGGAGGGAGTAAGGATTGGATATGTTTTGGCAGTTTTAGAATGTTAAGAACTGAAAGGTTCCTAAACTGGCACGTTCCTATACGTGCATTGACATTCCCGGGTTTCTGAGGGGTTTATTTGGGATTACCCCTGTAATAATGCCCTTTAGTGTTATGGAAACTTCTTCTACCTTCGTGGAGGTAGATGTTTCTAGCTTGCGGCTGTGCCAAAAGTAAGGGTGACAGGTATTTGAAATTTGCCGTTATGAGAAGATTCGGTAAGTTGTTTATAAGTGAGTTTGGGTGGATAAGGATTCTCTCGACTTGTTTTTTTTTATTAGATCAAACAGATATATCGTGATAGGAGTTATATTGGTTGCCTGCAGAAGCAATAAGTGATACAGACCTTATTAGTTGCTTGTATAATAGTAGTTTTGTTTGAGTTGTCCATCCCTGACATTAATTATAAGGCTTATAAGGCTGTACGTGAAAATGGCTTTGCTAATGGTTGGTTTGGTATTGCTATTGAATCGTAGGCGTTGGAAGTGAAATCGTTGGAGTTGGGCTTTATTATTCCATCATTGTAGACTGCCGTGATTCATTTGAGTTTTGCGATTTGGCGGCTCGCCCGGTGCTAGGTTTCTGAATATAGATATATATAGATATTTTTTTTATAGGAGTCAAGCTTATTAAGATGTAGGTTGTTTTTATTGATGGGTAAAAGCGGGAAACGAGATTTCATTGAAAATATAGATGATATTATTTAGCGTATCGTGTTTTACAAGCCATTGTAATAGTTATAAGCGGAGATAACACTATTCCTTAATTCTAAAGTTTTATTCGATGTACATAAAATTTTATAACCCTATTCACATACAAGTCAAAAGACTGTTTTTTCTCGCACACAGTATGAAATAACGATTAACGACCAATTCTCGATTGAAGGCTGTTTTACCACAGCTGATGTGTCAATTCCAATAATAGACATCTACGAAAAAACTGCGTTCGCAAGGCACAGTTTAATGAAATTTTTAAATTCCTATAGTTGACTTTCGAACAAACTGCAGTTACAAACGAGAATTTACGTATGCTGAAATAAAATATTCTGATGGAGTGTAGCGGTTAAATAAAAAGGTGAAATTGGTCACTCAATTGTTGACCCAATTTTATTACAGGAAAAATATTATTTACTGGACAAATGCTAATATTATGCAAAAATAAATTACGTGAACTTAATTCAATTAGTTCTTTTAAGTTGTAAATTTTACATCAAATGAGTTACACTAGTACGTTTATAAACTTCAATTTCAGTTAAATTATGTCTACACTTATGTAAAAACAAAAGAAAATTAACTATATAAAAACAAAACTATATTTTACTAGAATTTTCTTTTTTTCAATTATGACACATTATGCTACGTATAAATTTAATACATTAAAGGTCAAAATATTCTTTTTCTACGTATCTTAACTATGTTTGATTTCACTAATGGCTGACATTTAAAAGTGATTAGACCTCAATGCAAATCTAGAGTCCAATTATTATGTTGTGTAAAAAGGACCTAATGGCATAGTTTTTACACGATAAATAATTGCTTGAAAGTTTAATTTGATTGAGTTAAATAAATGCAAAGAAAATAAAATTGCTGAAATGCAGACAATAGTTACTAAGAAACCAATCGTTCTTGTTAATTTCATAGATACATGTCTGTATGACCAACACCTGGCATGCATACATAATGAAATTTAACGCAAATTGAGAAATTGAATAATTCGCAAATTTACCTTTAATTTGGTCTAAAAAATTGTAGCTGATGAAATTCCACAAACAAAGATACCAAAAATCCCTTGCTGCTTCGATAATTTGCCTTGTAGAATTTTTGTTTCTTGCTGATGAAGAATATTGTAAATTTGCTGAAAATTCTGTTTTTATTGCTGCTGACACTATGAGGAAATTGCAAAATGTGGGAAGAATCCTATAGCATGTGTTCGCACTTGAACAACTTTGAAAATAAAAAGACTGAATGAAGAATGAACCTCCTTTTTATTGAGAATTTTGTTCCGATCTCGCATCCATAAAAATGAATTCTTTAATTTTTGGGCTTAATTTGAATACAATATATGATTTCGTTGTTTTCAATTGATGTCAAATTGTAAATTTCACATAATTATGATCATTTTTTCTAAATGTTGCCATAACTTATCGTTTCGCCATGTTTAATTTCAATTTAAGATATTCCTCTCAGAATTCATTTACGTTCATCTTCATCCTTGTCCCTTCACACCTTTATACGCGAAGTGTCAACCGCGCGCGAGTTTTGTTTTAGTAAGTTTTGTGTTAAATTCAGTGGTTATGTGTACTTTATAGGTAGTCATCGAGGGAATTGCGCATTTTAACACAGGTTGGTGCATAAATTTCTTAATTTTATGTGTAAATTGTGTATAATTTCTGTCTTTTTACAAATGGTATAAGTACCTGTCAAGGTGAATTTATTTAGCAGAATTTCACCTCAGGTATCTATGTATACTTTGTAAAAGGTAATAAGATTATGTATACGTCCTTTATACATTATTTGTTTGTATAATTTGATGTTGTATAACATAAAGTTTTATTAAGTTTGTATAGTGCCTATATGGTGCTATATAAACACAAGTTTGTTGTTGTGATTGCTCATTTTTAGGTTTATTTCATTACTTAAGTCTATAAATTCAATCATTAATTCATTTTGTTTATTTCAGGTAGTCGTAGGACTCTTGCATCTGTGCCTTCCCAGATGTTGATAAGATTTTTTTTAATAGATATTGAGTTATTTTTTAATATTTCACAGTATGGAAACACCGTAGAGCTAATTTCACGATAAAAACAAACGAGAAATCACTTTTTTTCAATGAAAAACCACCTTTAATTGCTCAAATACACTTTTTATACTAAATGCATTTCGGACTTAGTCGTCCATCTTCAGTAGCTTTTGCTCGACTTTAACTGAAAAAACTACATTGATACATGTTTCTTATAGGTACAAATATATTAGTATTGCAGCGTACAATAACTATCGTCAGAGTATACAAATTGAATCTAAGTTAAAAATATGTGTTTGCAAATACAAGCGAAAAAATACTCAAAAATATAAAAATATAAAAACAATTACTGTCATCAAAGGTTACTAGAAAAACATACATATGTAAAAAACAGTAAAAAGGAACGATTGTTTAATGTATTCCTACTGGCTTTATAAAACTGAAAAGAGATGAAACTATTGGTGGCTGATCGATGTTCATTAATTTGTTGTTAAATTTTCTCATATATACACTCTCCCATGCATCTAATTTTTGTTGATTTTGTACTGGCTTTCTCAGGTTTAGATTACTAATATTGGTGTGCGGGTGGTCTTCTGTGACCATATGCAAAGCCACAGCTGATATTGGTTGAACGGATTTTAGTTGCGCAGTGTGTTCTTTATATCGTGTTCTTATTTTCCTTTTCGTTTGACCTATATATACTTTGTCACAGTCCCCACAAGTAATCGAGTAAATGCGGGATTTTGTTACCGGGCTTGTGTATTTTAGGCAGTCCATATATCTGTGGTAGTCTTGGGTTTGAGATCGATAAGTGCCACTTAGGTAGCTCTAATACTTTAATACTCAAGAACAAGGAAGGCAAGTTAAGCCATTTATATTTACCGCAAGATGTTGCCTTCCTTGTTCTTGAGTATTAAAGTATTAGAGCTCCCTAAGTGGCACTTATCGATCTCAAACCCAAGGCTACCAAGCCCGGTAACAAAATGCGTCCTATTATTGCTAGTGTAAATTCACCATCATACAAGATCGCTAAATTGCTTGTCAAGGAGTTCACATCTCTACAAAAACCACCCGGGAAGTATGTAAAAAACACTTTTGAATTTGTAGAAATGATTAAAGATCTTACATTAATGGAAGACGAGTTATTGGTCTCTTTTGATGTTGAATCCCTCTATCCGAACGTTCCGATACCAGCAGCACTAAAAGTTCTTAGTGATTGGCTAGACAGCAGTGATATATCTGATGAAAAAGCTAATATTTTCCATAAAGCAGCAACACTTTGTATGAAGCAGAACCAATTCAGCTATAAAAATGAATTCTATAAACAAACGATGGGAGCAAACATGGGAAATCCACTTTCTTGTTTCATAGCTAATGTTTTTCTAGCACACCTTGAAACTAAATTGCACAACGAAGATAAACTGCCAAAAGTTTGGATAAGGTATGTCGATGACATCTTCTCTATAGTGAGAAAATCAGAAATATCAAGTCTGCTAACAACCTTAAACAACCAACATCAGTCCATTCATTTCACAGTTGAGACGGAGCGGGATGGAAAACTGCCATTTCTGAACACAATACTGACCAGAAACCAAAATAAAATACAAATAGGAATTTACCGGAAACCTACAAGCACTGCAAGATATATTACCAATGACTCACACTGTCCCATGTCTACAAAATTGGTAGCATTTAATAGTATGGTATACCGAATGTGCAAAATACCTTTAAATATACAGGATTTTATGGAAGAATTAAAAACAATAAAAAATATTGCTAATATGAATGGCTATAAAGAGAGCATAATAGAAAAAATGGTTGAAAAACATTAAAAAAGTATAAGAAATAATGAAAGAACAACTTTTTATCAACAGCAGAAAGCACTTAAGAAAAGAGCAACGTTTGGATACAATCCGGCAATCACCAACCAAATAGCAAATATTTTTGATAAATACCATATCCATTTAGTGTACAGCAACGATAATAAACTAAAGGCATTACTGGGTAACACTAAAGACAAGATAGACAATACAGAGAAATCCGGCATTTACTCGATTACTTGTGGGGACTGTGACAAAGTATATATAGGTCAAACGAAAAGGAAAATAAGAACACGATATAAAGAACACACTGCGCAACTAAAATCCGTTCAACCAATATCAGCTGTGGCATTGCATATGGTCACAGAAGACCACCCGCACACCAATATTAGTAATCTAAACCTGAGAAAGCCAGTACAAAATCAACAAAAATTAGATGCATGGGAGAGTGTATATATGAGAAAATTTAACAACAAATTAATGAACATCGATCAGCCACCAATAGTTTCATCTCTTTTCAGTTTTATAAAGCCAGTAGGAATACATTAAACAATCGTTCCTTTTTACTGTTTTTTACATATGTATGTTTTTCTAGTAACCTTTGATGACAGTAATTGTTTTTATATTTTTATATTTTTGAGTATTTTTTCGCTTGTATTTGCAAACACATATTTTTAACTTAGATTCAATTTGTATACTCTGACGATAGTTATTGTACGCTGCAATACTAATATATTTGTACCTATAAGAAACATGTATCAATGTAGTTTTTTCAGTTAAAGTCGAGCAAAAGCTACTGAAGATGGACGACTAAGTCCGAAATGCATTTAGCATAAAAATTAACTTCAAGTAAATAAAAAGTGTATTTGAGCAATTAAAGGTGGTTTTTCATTGAAAAAACGTGATTTCTCGTTTGTTTTTATCGAGTTATTGAGTTAATGTATCTTGTACTTGTAGGCTGGTCGAACAAAGGCACATAATTAGTGGAGTCCAATTATGGTACTCATATAAATAAAATCCAAATTGGCATAATTGCAAAATTCGGCCGCTTTGTTCGTTTTTAATGAAATACTGAACTGTGAAGGTATATCTCGTGTATTCAAATAAATATCTTCAATTTAAAAGTAAACGGCAAATCAATTTGCCTTTTAACTTTTTAAGATTCAGCTTTTGAATTTTTCTGAGATTTTATAGATCAAACTTTTAATTACTGTTACGCAAGTATCATGGTTCCTGGATGGAGCCACCAAAAACCGTTACACAAAGAATGTGAATCCTAAATGGGATCACAAATATGTGACGTAAAAGGTCAGTTTTTGATTGAACTACAATAAATCTTACGGATAGATATCTTATAACAAACTTTTGTTATTCTATCGTTAATAGAGACGGGGATTTGATGCCATAGTAAGAAATATGCTATGAAACAAAAACCAAAACTAGAGTTGTCCTAAATTGAAATGATCAGCTATAGGTTTGATAGCTTAAAAATAATCAAAGAATATGTTAAAGTACTGTAGCTAAATCAAGATGCAATTAATTAATGGGGTTCCTAATGTAAAAACTAAAATGTAATATTTTAAAAACATCGGATATACATGTAGACCTGCTTTAAAACGGTAAGAGGTTCAAGAGGCTGATTAAATAAAAACAAAATTGGTAAAATAATATCGAGAATCACCGAGTTGACGAATGACACGATAGCAATTGGTGCAACCCATGTACAATAAAACTACCATAGCATTCGCTGAGGCTGCTCAACGTAATGTAGCTGAATTCATCCATAATGGTGAACCCGGTTTTTGAAGTGCGAAATCGATGATGGAGGGAAAAAAGACAAAACGACTTCGAAGGAGTTAACAATCTAACAACAGCCTTAATCTGAGAAGAAGGACACAGAGAATTTATAAATAAAAGGTGAATAACGAAGTATTGCTAGATGGAAAAGATGCCTACATCGAAAGGAAACAGAAAGAAGAAAAGGATGGCCTCGCTGAACCACAACGCTTCAGGCACTACACATTAGTTAAGAAAAAAAAATGTAAGTTTAGAATAATTTAGACAGGGTAATTCGCTAGGAAAAAAGTGGAAAAATGAAAAAAACATATAAATGAAGAATTAAATAATTAATTGGTTATCAAATCTTAGATTCTTTCATTTACAAGAGCCCGAGGTTATAATCTTACACCACATGCTTGTATAATAAGCTGATGTAAACCCTTTGTTGCTTAACACTACTGTGCTTGGGGTACGTGCGTACCGTAACAGTTTAAGCAGAATCCATCTCTAGCCGCATTTGACAATATTATCTATCTTTGGTGGGTTATGTTAGTGTAGAGGTAAATGTTAAATTCAGAACAATGATAAATAGAATTACATTCGCTTTAATAAGATATTCATGGAAGTTATCCTTAAGCACAATTCGCATATGAATTCCAGCTAACCCAAATTGCGAAGTGTGCGGAATCACTGTCTTGAATTAGTTCTGCAAAAGATATACTTAAATTATTATTAAAACTATTATTACCTGAAATTAGACTAACTCTAGAAATAATTGAGCGTAAGTATTTTATTTAACATTAATTCAGTTGAAAATTCATAGTAAAAATATCACCAATTTGTATCTAGATACAATTCAACTACCTCCACCTAAAATTGCATATAAGCTTACTCTCACCATGGATAGATTGTAAGTAAATTTCACAATTTGTCGTTTCCACTTGCTATCCATTTTCTTTCATTGGAACGAAGATATTTTCGCCACCATCCTATTCCTCGTTATAAAAGTACCCCGAATTCATGAGACATACATATGTTGGGTTTTTCATGAAAAGTGTGCTACTAAGACAAATTATTTTGACTACGATATATTGTTTATCAGATATATTTGTACTACGGTTATCAGTATTATAAAAAGTTGTATATCTTTCTCTTTTATGTAGGTATATATGTATATATAAATCTGCTGCATGATGAGTTTGTTCAATTTCATACTCAGCTTGTCAAATCTATTAATGTAACTTGGTTTTCATCAAACTGTCAGAATTGGTAAGTATACATTGGCTTACAAACACGTGGGCAATCTCTTACAAAATGCAAACTCTAACCTCATATAATTTAAACAAATGTTCAACATCAGTTTACGCTTAAGACAATGTTGCACTCGGTTTTTATCAAAATGTAGATTATCATTGTAACAAAAGCAGTCGGAATAGGTATAGCTGAAATCATTTATTTGAGATTTTCTTACTGAAAGTTATTACAAGACTTTAGACTTTCCTTCGAGGAATATATTATACCTTAATATCTAGTTCACCTTGCTTTTTCGAAATGCTTCAACAATAGGCTTGTTCGTCGTAGACTTTTCCCATTTAACTCGTGACGGAAAATTTACTGTAGAGTAATGTAGAGAAAGAGTGGAGGCAGAATTCCATTTTATCAGCGTACTAGCATAGAGCATATACAAACTAATGACATACAGAGACTAGGCAAGTAGAATAAAAATCTACAACACCTCGCTCGAATATTAAATCGACGAAATCTCGATGATGCCTCGACTTGCTAACGTAACCAAAAGTTAAGCCAGCAATGTATCGCTGCAATATAAAATCAACTTTGCCTCGACGTGAGTAAGCTTAGAAAGTCTTCAATTTTTTCTTAGAAATTTAATGGAAATATTTTCTTTAGAATTTTTATGCATATTGGACAATTTTTATGAGCGTAGTCGCGTAGATGAGCAATAAACATTATTTTTTTCTTAAAAATCTACAAAAAATGTTCGGCATGTGTGCCATTGTCAGCCTCCAAAAATGCATAAAAATTGTAAAGCAAAAATCTTCAATAAAATTCTAGGAAAAAATTGATGACTCACATGCGTCAGGTCCAGGCATCGTTGATTTAATATTGGAGCGAGGTATGACTGCCTTACCCTTTGGTTACGTCAACAAGTCGAGGCATCGTCCTACTATCGTGGATTTTATATTCGAGCGAGGCGTTGCAGATTTTGTTCTACTTTCCCGTTCCTTACATACATATATACGGATATATATTCTGATTGTGGTATAAGTTTTTATGGCAGCCGACAAAGTCATACATAGGAATGTCAATATTGCTATAAAGCAAGCCAATTTAAATATGGAATAACGCAGGCGCGTATCCAGACCTGCAGGCTAGGGGGGTAGGGGGGGGGGTCACAACTAAATCGTTCGAGGGGGAGGAAAAGGTGCGAAGAAGTCGCTTATAAAAATTTTTTTATTCATATTTACGTTATATCACAAAATCAAATTTTCGGTTTGATTTGTAAACCCTATCGATAATATTATCCACATCAATGTCGATCTCAGGGTGGACATTAAGGACTCATAACCAGATACGCCTTCTCGCGCAGAAATTGTAGAAATAGCTGCTGACTGATTCTGTCACGGGTGAAGTAATTGACTGAGAGTGAGCTTGCTCCTTGAGTCACATTTAAAGGAATGGGAGTAGGAGTGCATGACATGTTACTGACTATTTCTTCTGATGGGAACTTGGCTAATCTTGCTTTCTTCTGAAAAAAGTTTTCAATACTCTTATCAATCTTCCGCTTTACACTTTCGCTACTATTTTCACTTCCATCGCTAACTGATCCTACTGCTGCAAATTAAAAACAATAGTGATGTTAAATTAAACAACACTACTTGAATTAATACGAAAGTACAAGCAAAGCAACGCCAACTACCGCAGAGGAAAGTGTATGGATTGTATTTTTATAGCTTTGCCGTAAAAATTCTGTATAAAAATTCTAAAGAAAAATTCTCAAGTAAATTTCCAACAACAAAATGTATGATAGCAAACGCTCATAAATAGCTTTCGCGACCAAGACCAGCCAAAACGCCTGAATCAATATAACTCTGTGCAACCATGGTCGGCAACCAGGGCCCGGATTCACTAACACGGAGAGTTGTGGAGTTATGATGTTGAGAGTTCTTTTGACACTTAACTCTCCACTCGGAATTCTATAACTCGGGGAATTCGTATTGAGAAGTACCCAACTCTCTTTTCCACTCGACAAAACTCTCGGCTGTGTTAGTAGTGGAGAAGTAAGAAAAATATTTCTCAACTGACAGTATTCGCTGGTTTTGTTTTGTTAAGGTACCTAGGTATCTAGGATTTTATAATTAAATTGTGGACTGACTGCATATCCTGGCTATATTTACAAAAGCAGATTATGGAAATCCTTGCAATACTTACAGAGAATTATTAATTTTGGTGTCTCAAGGTATCCGCTAAAGCTTTTAAATCACTCGAAAATTGTTAATTTGATCTTCCTGGAAGAAGAGATGGTATACAAAATTTAGATATACACGTTAAAGCTTGTATGTAGGATTAAAACGCATTTACATTTTGTTCCCAAATTCGGTATGTAATTAATTTTTGACTTCGGTAAATGATTTTGGAGATAACTGCAAAATAAATGAATCAGTCCTTCTTAACCTCAAAAAATGTGGCCACTTTTTGGTACAAAAATAGACATATTTTTTACGCATCATTATGAAGAAATTCACTTTCCATGAGAAAAATGTTTACAACAGAGTACTAATAGATGTGAAACAAAGAACGGAAGAAAATAAATAAAGAAAAAATGTTAAATATAGGAATTGCGGTGTATATGACCCAAGTGCAAAAAATCCGCCTTTCGGCGGTAAAAAGGTAGATATGAAGTTAAAATGTTAAAAAAAAAACTACACCGCTATATTACTCGCTTCTTCATTTTTAATTTGATACGAAACATGACGTATTTTGGACAACCCCCAATGAGGGGTTGTACGACCGCCATCCCCAAAAGCCCCTACCGCAACAAATTTTCATCTATATTTTTGTACTCTAGACCCCAAAGCTGAAGAAAAAAACCCAAATACTCTAAGATCCTCCCACACAGAGTTAGCCGTCTTTCAATATTGCGATACTTCCCACGTTTTCCCTAACTATCCAAGTATGTTAGAGAATGGCGAATGGAGAATTATGGAGTTTTAATCGGGGAAAACGAAAATTCTCATCTCCCAAACTCCCAAACTCTCCGAGTTGCAGAATCCGGCTCCAGTAGTGCATGAAGAATCTACAGAAAAAATGTCAAATCTTTCTTAGAAAACTGAATGCGTGTGCCCTTGTCCGAAAGAGTGATCCACCAGAATCAATCCACCAATCCGTTTGGACTGTTGTCGGTGAATAGTTATTCATTAAAGCTCTTAGGAGCAATTTGCAAGTATATTTCTAAGAAAACTTTAATGCATACCTACAAACGTAAAACGTTTGAACAACTCAGGCTTGAATCAGTGTAGCCATTTAAAATGGCCATTAGGCCATTTAGGTGGCTAGACGTTGATTGCATGGAACTAGGTTTCTACTGGAAGAACCCTAATTCAAAATTCGTTATGTCAGTTTTTATGCATCTGTTGCGAGCTCCCCACCAAGTTGTCCTGTTTATGTCGGAAAATCAGATAAGTAAAAAAAACAATAACAATAAGACTTTGAAATCTCGAAATTGTGTTCTTTTCATCTATAGGAGTAATCGGTGCAACAAAAATATAAAAGGATCCTATTAAGGGGGCTGCTAAGCATTGTGTACCATTTTCTAAAATAAATATGTAGTATTCCAAAATTACTTACCATCCTGTAATAGGTGTGATAAATGACTTTTTGACACTACATAAAACACAAGAAAATTCTAAAAAAATCGTACACGTTTCAAAGACGAAGAGCTATGACCGAATGACTATTATACCCACTCCAGAATCCACTATTACTATTCAAAAGAAAACAAAAAACGCCCAACCCAGCGCTAGTAGTCGCTGCAGATTGGAAAAGTGCGTTAAAGCACCAGCATTAATCGCTGGCGACAACTACACATTGTGTCCGTACCGTACCATACGAAACTCGTCCTGTTAAACTTTTAAAACTCTATCTATAGCTCAGCACCACATTCAATTCATCGTGAAGGTGAGGTGGCACTTTGGGGGAGGTCATGACCCCCGTGACCCTCCCCCTGTATACGCGCCTGGTATGCCGGGCAACTTAAGACGGCATACACTGGTAATCCAAACTGCTTCCAGTACAAGCTTTGGAGATCTGTAAGATTCATATATATCAGATTTTAATTTAAGGCGCCATTGTGCCCTAATACGGGATAACCGACTTGATCTTAAAATTTTAACGCATATACATTTTTTAATACAGAGTTAGCTTCTCAATTACTCTACCAAAAGCAGTTGAAAGAAACATGTCACCAAGCTCTAAAGACTATCTGAATTCCTTGCAAAACAGACCAAATTGGAATAATCCAATCGCCTAACCTTAACTAGGAGATTTACATATAGGTTTCATAAGGAATTTAATTTATCGGCATGTCCAGCAAATTCATCCAGGTGCGAATTAGTTGGGTAAGAATGGTTATCGTAAACATTAACAAATTGTAAAAATTTGCTTAATTCTTCACTCAACATTTCTGGAACCGTTTATCTCCGAACATTGTTACAAAATTGCATTAGAAATACATTTTGTAACTCAGAGATCCTTTTACGCGAAGATTTTAGAGTTTCAACTAAAGTTAACTAGAGCGTCAAATAAGTCCAAATATTGATAAGGACTTCTGATTCTATACATATTAGAAATCTCTTAACCTCTCAATTTTTGGACTTAATCGCATCACCGGTATATTATTACGTTGACAAAGATGGCCGGGGAAAGGCACTGAAGGGTCAATTCTAACTGATCCTCTTCGACGGCTTAAGGTTAAAGTTAAGGCTTAAAGTTCCTTCAGAACTCGTGAGTATTTTGCTGGTCTTATTTGCTTTTCTTCCTAGCGACGAACTTTTTGTCTATGGTGCGTTGTGACGCAGGTTATGTCTTCACTAAATATCACGTGATTTCCTGAGACGTACTATGAGCAGTAATGGGAAAAAGATAGAGATATGAGGTTTTGTGCATACGAAAGTATTAGTCTTTAGCTACAAAAAAACATATTTTATTTTTATTTTACGATACAAAATGGCGCCATGCAGCGCACGTAAGGAAAACTAATATCGCGGACGGTCGACATGGGCGTACCGCAACAGGTCACAATTTTTAATCTGGAACAAAAAACCAAGAAATTTCTTAAAAAACAGTCTAAAATCTAGTGAACGTCGTAGGATTTTTTTGACAAATGCATTTAAAAAAAATGGCGTAAATTTGAATTTTTTTTCTTGTTTTTTCGAAAAAATTCGCCGAAAATCAATCATAAAATCTACAACAATCAATTTATCAAAAAACTCCTACGACGATCACTAGAAAATAATGTTTTAAAGTTGCGGTTAAAAATTCGAGTCAATCAAAAAAAAATTTAGGGAGCTTCTGGTACGCCCAGTTTGAAAAGCATGGTTTCGGGAAAAATACGTTTAAAGTTTCATATAGTATAATTTTAATTAGAGTAGCCAAACTCTCAGTGTTGCGGACTTTCAACAAACAGCTGTTTGCTCAGCCTTAACATTGGGGTAGGAGAGACATCTATTAGTCAAAATTGAAAGCTGGAAGCTAATGTGTGTCGGTATAACTTACACAAATAATAATAAAGACGCCAAGCATTAATTTTGCTTTATGACTACGCTCGTAAAAACGACCCACCATCCCCCCTCTTTAAGGTTTTTTACTCTCATAATCGACTTTTTTTTATCATTCTTGCATACTTTAAGCAGTGCTTAAGCCAAAAAAGAAAGTGAAAAAGGCCACAAGGTGATACTATTTAGGTACCCCAGAAGCAGACTATGTACATATCTGGCAGTCTATACTTGATTTCAAGCTGAACTGGGAGGCTAATATAGAAGAACGGAGTTTGGCTTTCTGTAAGTGCAACAATATCTTTAGTAGTAGTAGGATAAAAAAAGGGTGGGTGGTACAATAGATACGGACGGGTAGGACTTCCAATCCTCTGTTACGGCGCTATATTCTCCTTGTTGGCATTGAAGGTGAATGTAATCTGAATTTGCTGTCAAAATCCCAGAGAGGCTTGCATAAACATACCAACTCGTTGTCTGTGCATCACACCTATAACGTTTGTGGAAGTCATGCTAGCTCTGCAGCCGCTAGATCTCCATTTCGAGAGTGTACTACAATAAATAGACTATATTGATGGCAAGTTAAACTCAGACTACTAACATTCGGTGGAGGTTTCAATACACTTATCCCCTTAAATCTCGCTATGTTGGTGTAGGATGAGTAAGAGGTATACTTCAGAGGCTAGTAATACTACGACCCTATAGATCGCCGGATAAATGTGATGTAAAGCGTTAGTAAAATTAAAACCAGGGACCGAACCAGTTATGATTTTTTACGAAAAATCTTCCTTACTTGTGTTTCCTGACCGAAGCTAAAAAAAACTAAGCTGGAAAGGCTTATTACTTTTTCTGGCTAAAACTAAGCTGGAAAGGCTTATTATTTTTTCTTAGCTTTTTATTTCTTCTGGTAAAAATAAAAAGCCAGCTTGACTAGAAAAAATAAAAAGCCGGGCTCGCTTTTTATATTTTTACCGAAAAAAGTATCAAGCCGTTGCGCTTGCTTTTCTAGCTCTAAAACTATTACCAGCCAGAAATAACAAGTAAATTAAGCTTTTATCGTAAAAATTCATATATAATTCGGTCTCTGAAAATAAGAAGCCAGCTTGGCTTCTTACACTTCCGGTTTAAAACCCGTTACTTCCAGCTCGAAAAAATAGTAGCCATTCCAGTTTAGTTCTTTTTACCTTTTTGTTTTTAAATTTAAGTTTCCAAAAGCTTTACAGGAATCGAAACGGGTTTCACGAGACATCTTTTGGTATATTCCACTAAATTCCACAAACAGAATTTAACTCAGCTTTTTTTTAGGTCAGATGAGGTGCGCTGTTTATCTCCAGCAGCACACGTCCTACCTATCCACCTACCTCACTTACAAATACCACATAGCACATAGTTAAAATATTTGTTGATTTCGTAAGTTTCTATCGCCCTTTAAACTGGATGACAAGTTACTTTCAATGTTGAGCAATTACCTTCTCATTCCATACTCATAGTCTCAGTTCGCAAATGAAATTTCTTTCATTAGATAACTGAGACCGATCTCGAATCCAGGTGCCTTGTTATTTTCTACTCTCCTGGGAAATCTTTTTTTAAATATTTGATTTTATTCCAATAATTTAAGGGCAATTCTTAACTTACAATATGTGACTAAATATAACCATTTATTTATAAAAAATTCCATTGATATTTTCAGCTCCTTTGTATGAATTACAAAAGATTTTATTTTAGCAAAATATTTGTGAAACTTGTAAAAGTCGAGACCGGAGATATACTCCTCCCAAGAGGTATCCAAAATCGATATTTTATATCATTGGGATGAATGTCAAATGAAGTCCAAGAATGGGTGGAATCCCCAGACTGAATTTTTGTGGAACGAAATATGAAGTATATTATATATTACCACAAATATAGGAAATTAAATCATATTTTCCTAAAAGTGCATCAACTGATTACTGACTCAAAAACTGGACTGTTGAGGTAAGGCTATAAATAATTCGAGAATTAGAAAAATCATACCGAATTTTTGCTTGATTCATGTCTAGAGAACTATTCTAAGTACATTCGTGGTAAAATTTAGAATTTTAGTTATATAGTAGAGTAAGGTGAAAAATGTCCGAGTAAGGTGAAAAATGTCCGAGTAAGGTGAAAAATGTCCGAGTAAGGTGAAAAATGTCCGAGTAAGGTGAAAAATGTCCGAGTAAGGTGAAAAATGTGTCATCCTCCTGCAAATGGACGAGTTTCCTTTTCTGGATGTGTTTGAAATCTCGTGTGTTCGTCGTCACATATTCCTACCTGATCTTCTATGTTTAATAGTGCGATTTATGTATGCAAATACTTAGGATTTATATGTAAAGGTCGAAAATCATACATAACTTTGGGTAAAAAAGAGTAAATACATATTTATGCAATAGATGAAATCTATTAAGTTTGTCATATATGAGAATGAGTTATAATGTGTAGGGGCTTAGATAACTTTGGTGGCTGGGTACGAAGAACTCAATTAAATTGAACTCGATTCTCTTTGCTCTTCTCTCTTCATTTATTTTAAATCGAGTCCCTCCCTGACAGTTTGTTTTTTTAACCAAAACCTACTTCAATGAAGACTAGACTCTATATAGCACATTTTGCTTGATAGTTTGATAATGCATCGACAACTACGATCTACTTTATGCTGTCCCATTCGCCAAACAATTGATTCTGTAAGGATCTTTTATTTTCAGGAGCAATAGTAAATAGTTAAGGCCAACGAAGACATAGTGCACATGCAAACACAGGCAGGGATACACACACAAAGGCGCACATTGGACAACAGATAACTACACGCCGCTCTCTTCATCTTCCCGAAGAAACCCAAGTTTTATACAAAATCGTATATTGGACACATATACACATTTCACATATTTAAATGCATAAATAGATACATTCAGTAATTACATCTATAGATTTACGTTAGTTTCTATTCCTTCTTTTTCTTTTTTTACTTTCATAAAGTTTGAAAAGCTCTATAATCAATTGCTTAATATGATTTGGAAAGAGACTTGAACCCGCTACAAAACTATAACTCTATCAGCTTTTGTTAATTTTCAGGGATCTGGCAATGTGAAGATGAATCGGGTGTAGGCTTCCAGACTTCCTTAGGAAAAAAAAATTAGGAAAAAAGGCTGTTGGGAAACTCCCATGGCAAAGTGTTATTAATTTTTACAGCTGGTCAATATGTATATCCAAGTTATATCATCACTTGAGAACGGCTTAACCGATTTGGCTCACTTATTTTTTTGTTGTGCTCGTACTTATCAGGACAAACTTTGTATGAAAGAAAATTTTTGGAAAATCCACCGGAAAAATCGGAAAATCTAAAAGAAGATTTTGTATGGGATTTCGTATATTTCGTTTCTGAATGACATGTAGAAAAAAAATATGTAACGGCTGTTGGCTGACACAGTCCCAGGCAATGACGGTTACCCGGTGTATATTCGTCGCTCTGAAAAGAGATTTTCGCAGAATTAATATTCTACATAAATATTTTTGGAGAAGATTTAACTTTAAGAGAATACGAGGCTTTGGAGGATCTGAACACTCCCATTTCAGTTAACCCAGCTGTTAAAAGCAGTATGAAGCTCCCAGGACAGAACTGAGCACTGATAGTGCACTCGGAAGGGTAAACATAACGATACTAGCCAATACCCGGCACTGTCACCACACTGATCACCATCAGTATAAGGAAAGTGTAGACATTAGGTTAGCAAGTATAAATGTGAGATAAACATGCACACACACAAAAAGCACCAATGACATAATATAATGGTGCACACAATCACACATACATATATATACCACAAACAAACACATTCACAAACCAAAGTATTCTTCAGAGTGAGAATAAACTAAGTCTACCCGACTTGCCCTAATTTCATTTTTCTGACTTATACAGATTAACTACAGCTTCTCTGCGCACTTATGACAATTGCCTGTTTACTTAACGTGCATTAAGAGCTGTAAATTTTCTTTTGCTTGACCTTACGAACAATAACCTAGGACAATACCCACTTAATATTGTACATACATAAGTACATAGTGGCTATCTCCAGCCAACAAACAAACATTCCTGATGAGTTCTCTGACAGGGACGAAACCTGCTCGAATGAGCCTAAACTGCGATTAAACGACTGGCCCTAATCTCCTCTTTCTGACTTATACAGATCACAAATTCCGTAATAATTTATCACAATTGCCTGTTAACTTAAGCTGAATTAAGTACTCTAAATTTTCTTATAATTTTCTAATAACTTTGCACACTACGTTTGTCCGCTGGATTGGTCATATCAAAAATTCACCACACAAAATTAAAAACAAGATTGGAAGTAATGCCACAATACTGTTATTATTTTTTATCTTATATATTTCTGAGAAGGAAGTATAGAATGAAACTTGGAGTAAGCATATCTATTGAAAAACACAACATCCACACCGCTTTATGCTGAAACCTGTTAGTACCGTACTGCTAAAGTGCCACGGTGGTTAAACTGGTACCACAATAGTGGAAAGTGGTGCCCCATTTGTTGTAGAACGCTTCGTCATTCATCTCAAGGAGTGCCTCCTGAAGGTGAGCGACACCAACCATGCACTTGCACTTTTTTGCAATCTTTTTGAACAAATTTCTGTGAAAGACCAATGGAGACGTCACCCAACCTTACTTTTATATAAATTTTTATACTATAGGTTCATGAAAATTGTTGACAAAAGCATTTACGGTAAATGAGTGTTAAATGTATTCGTTAATATTTATAAAAATAACCCAAATTAAATAAATAAAATATTTTTCTTTACTTAACTACTAACTGTTACAAAAGTATTCGAAAACTCATTTTTTTTTCCCCCAAAGTGAGCTATGAGTTTAAAACTTTTTCTTTCAAAATGTCCTTAATAACTTTTGAAACAAGTCACACATTCTCAGTACTGAAATAGGTCATGTGCACATGTATATTTGCCACCTGAAATTGAGATACGATTACAAGTCGAATCCCTTTATCTTGTAATCGGATACTTTGGAGGTGAAAAAACATTTACAGGCTTAGTGTTGCATCTGATATGTCGTCTGATTCAATCAACCTATTACAACTTTATGAAAGACGTTTCGATGTAGATGACGGATTCGAGATATACATAAGTTAGTTCGTTAGAGCATATGCATAGACACCTTTTACTGGCATTATTTGCATATTATGTTTGTTTTCAGTGTCGCTTTTCGGTGTACTGCAAATAGAAAACATTTATGTTGACGAAGGATTGAAAGGGATATGCGAAATATCTGTAATGCATACAACGAGCAGCAAAATAAATCCATAAGTAAGTATTCGATAACCGAATACGAATAATTTATCAAAATATTCGCTTTGCGTCGGGCTGTTTACACATCCTCTCAAATAAAATAAAAGTCTCTGCACGTCCGCCAGGATATTTGTTTTGCTATAGCAGAATAAAAATGAGTGCAAACAAGGAAAATGTGACCTGATCATTATCAGCTCCTGGTTAAAATTTAGAATTTCAGTTACTTATAATATTGTGGCGAAATTCCTTCTTTATAGGTTTATCGACGACCCACAAATTAGTTACATAACTTCAATTTAAGACCAACATGACCAACATTTAACAAATATTAACAAAAATTGTGTGTTATTACAAAAGAAAATGAACGAAAAAATTATAGTAATCAAACAATTTGTTCGTTAGTAGCACCGTAAAAATGCACACATTGTTCCCACAAAGCTTAGATATTTTCCCTAAAATGTAGAGAATATTCCCTAAAATTTAGGGAAAAAACCTACATTTTAGGCAATATTCCCTACATTTTAGGGAATATTCCCTAATTTTATCGAAAAATACCTAAGCTTTGTAGTTATACTCTTACACAAGAAGGGGGATAGGAACTATATGTCAAACTACCGGCCCATTACTAACAGAACGTATATTAGCAAAGCTTTTAAAGCCTTAGTCTGTTATGTTTTAAATTTTCACTGAAAGCCTTTTAAGGGAATATTCCAACATGACTTTACTATGGGTAAATCTACTACTACTACTACTAATAGCATTCTCCAACTTCTACTGACTGTGTTTATACTGGTTTCAGTAGAGCATTCGAAAAATCAGTCACCAAATTCTCTTTCATAAGAAAGCTTATAAACTTTTGTAAAGTGGTTGTATTCCTACTTATCAGACCGAAAGCTATTGTGAGAGGTGGTCTTTCTAAGAATACTTCTGGCGCTTCACAGGATAGCGACATGGGTCATTTACTCTTTATGGTTTACATCAACAAGTCTGGTTAAATTCTGACTAATTCCAAGACTATTTTATGGTTTCTCGAAACTTGGGGTTTTGGGACTTGGCAAGTACGAGTTCCAAATTCTCGTTGAGTCGAATCAAGTCCGGATCAAAGTTTTTGTAAAACAAAAAAAAAATCGTTAAAATTACAATTATTTATTACATATGTATCTACATTACAAGATTTTAAACTGAAATTTGTACTCGTGCAAAGACATTAGAAAGAAAATGTACTCAAATTTATTTATTTTTAAAAATTAATCTTTAAAACTAGATATAACTATTTGAACATTTATTTAATACAGTTTAAATGCTTTTGTTTTGTTGTCTTAAGATAGAAACATCTTAGAAATATTAGCGAATTAAGAGACTTGTTAGCAAGTCGCGATCTGATTGTAGTACAGAAGCTGCCACATATCGAAAATATTCTTTTATTAGAAGTTGAAACTGGTTTTATGGAGGAAAGTGCCTTATACGGGTCATTCATCCATTTTCAATTTCTTTTTATTTTCAACTATTATTAATTCTTAGTCTTGCGAACTTTACGTTGATTCATTATTATAATGTTTTTCTAAAGTCTAAACTATCCTGTTGAGTAGGTAGACATTTTTGATCTTTAACTGCTTAAAACAAATTCGTTAAATTTTCATTTACTCGCCCATTAATTTCTCAATATTTCCTAATAGTTCAAACGCTATTTAACTTTTACAGTTGAAAATTTTTCGTTTCATATACTCCAATGTAATACCATTTGAAAAGGAAAAAATTCAGAAATTGATCAAAACATTCCTATATACGCACCTTTTGAATTTACTAGGTTTTGTTTCATTTTAAAAACGTCGACTTGTCGAGTATTAGTGTTGAGTCCGGAGTCCGAGTATAGCCAAATACTCTACGAGTCCGAGTCGAATCGAGTACAGAAACCCTAGATTCTTTGTTACACTGACACGATGACAAACTATTTCATATGATTTCGAATCAAAACAATTGTATTTTGTTTTAACCCTTAAGTAGGCGCATGGTGTCAGATCAATTTTAACAGCAAAAAAATGTAGAACGCATACTCTCCCGACTTTGCGTCTTCTAGTAGCTTTTCATCTTAGAAGCGAAGTATGAGCCCATGCTCCCACTAACCTAATTTTTTTCGTGAGGTAAGTTTTGTTACGTATATCTTTCGAAATTTCGACACTTTATAGTATTTTCGGATGAGTTGCGAAAATAAATAAAACGTATGCTGAAATTGTAGTTATGAGTGAATAGTGTAGCTTTTTTACTCTACTCCAAATAATGGTTCTTATTTTTTTACTTTTATATAAAGACTGGCGAGAAGCTCCTCAGTATGTAATATAAAATAAATGTTATTTTATTTTTGTATTAACTTAAAGAGAGGTTTTTAGTTTTTCAGTTTTTGCTAAGGGAATTAGGTTTAATTATCGAATTCCATTGTTTTTGATTTTGAATATTTTGTGGCTTACTTAAAAGCTTACACCTAGTTGGCGACCAAAAAAAGGCGTGTGTTTGTAAAAATGGGAAATTGGGAAAATGATCCGAACTGTTGTTTTTTATTTCATAGTAAAGGTATATTTTTTAAGATGTTTCATAATTTTTTTATGGAAAAAAATTCACAAATATGGCAGATATGATATATTTCCCGGACCGCTGTTCAAAAAAGGTCTTCCGCAGTGACCACTGTAATTTCTACACCAATCATCTGTAATCAGAACATCAAATAATTTCATTTTTTGTATCGTGTCATCTATTCTTTAACCGAACGATTTGATAAAATATTAATTGTTGAAAAAATGGTCGGCGATCGAAAGTGAAAGTCTAAATTTGGTGCAAAAATCACTTCATTTCCCTTGATATAAAAAAAAGTATGGATTGAAAAAAAAATCCTTCTGATATAAAGAGATTTCATGTAAATCGGCCTACTCGTTTTTGTGATATCGTGATCACCGATTTTGAAAAAGCTGTTTCGAGAAAAACGCGTTTAAAGTCTGAAGTATAACTGAACGTAGTGAACGCTTCGAAGTCAACTGATGTACTGTAATGTTTTGCGATTTCGAAAACATATGCCTCTCGTGGTTATAACCACTACCATCCTAAATTTGGGTCCTTTTTATATACGTATAGATGATTTGAATAGAGCACCGTTAGACAGCCACTTTTCAGAGCGCATATCTGTTCCTTTATACTTGCGTAGCGAGGATCGCAGACCGGCCGTAACTCGCTCAATTTTAAACAGATCGACTTGAAATTTTTAGAAAATATTTTTGAAAAGCTATACTTTAACAATCCGTCAAAAATAGGATTTTTTCGAAAATTCTGACTAGATGTACGCCCTTAAGTTTCCAGAAAGAAATTGGGGTCATTGCTGACTCCATGCGCGCACTTGTGTGATTTTGCTAGTACGGCTACTTAAGGGTTAAATTATGGCTTGGCCATTTTCCAAGATTGGTGCTCAAATGACTATTTACCTATAAATCCAATCAAGTGCACTACCATTTCATTTTCTCGAAAGAAGTGTCCTTTGCACTTCTATTACTCAGTAAACGGAAATTCATTAACTAGACTTGACACAACCAAAGATTTTTGCTTTCAATATTTCACAGGGAGCGATCAGCTCCCCAGAATTGTTGAATACCATGAGAATTTCTGTTCCTTTTCGCTCTCTGAGGTATCATGACTTCTTCACATCACACCACAAATTATGATAGACAAAAGCCGATATCTTCTATGCGTCGGGGGCTTAAAAATTATTCTTTTAAATGTATTGACCTTAGTTTAACTAAGAATCAATTTACAATCAGCTTAGTTAAAGATTTTATACACTTGAATTTATGTACATATTAATATTATTTTTTTTTGTATAATTTTATTGTTCTGAACATTTGCTCTTGGTAAGTTTTCTACAGTAATCACTTTTTTGATGAACTTCATTAATTTAAACCAATTGGTGAAGTACCGTGAGGTAAATTTTGTTTAATACTTTATGTACATAGTGATGTCATGATGCATACCGACAAGCTATAAAGTTATCTTATGAGGAATAAGTGAGGAATGTGGGCATGTCCTGACAACAACACTTTCAGCGGAGCTCTATCTATCGGAAAATTTCGAAAATATTTATTTTAAACTCCTTTCGGTGTAACTTAAATGTAGTCTCCCAAACTTAGGAAAAATTCTGAAATAATGTCATTCGTAATTTCATATTTGTAGAAGCAAGGATTTCGCAAGTGCAAGTTGCAAGTAACAAGGTAGTAATTGGTTTTATTTTTTTTTTTTTTTAGAAGTAAAGCATCTTCGAAAATTAATTTGGAGCCCACTTGCACAAAAGTGAAGACGAATTTCTGCTTTGATAGTAGACTGAAAATATTTTAATCTTAGATCATATCCAAAACTATTTCATTTCGATGCAATAAACAGTTTTGGATATTATTTAAAATCACAGTATTTTTATTTTTCAATAACGCCTACATTCGACAATTCCTGTTCGGAGAAAACATTAAAATCATCGTCTGCTCTGGTTTTGCATTCGTAACTAGAATCATACACGAACTAATTTTTTAGTCCTTGTATGAAATATTAAATTAGAGCCTCTGATATGGATTGGATGGATGGATTGAAAGGAGGTTGAGTCCCCCAGGTGGTGTGGGGGTCCCTAGAATGTAGAATGTAGGTCACAAGTCCCATTGTTCATCCTCAGGACCTACGAGTAAGTTTATAGGTCCCAACCAGACGCTCTTACAAACCATAAGACTGGCTCCCAACCCTCCTTACCTGCTTCATGCAATTCATCCAGGATGCGTCAGCCAAAGATTCTATAAAGTTTTTCGGAGACATCCGGACAGTGACAAATAAAGTTACGCACCGTTTCGGATTCCTCTCCGCATCCTCTGTATGTAGGGTTATCAATCAGTTCTATCTTATGTAGGCAACCCGTGAGTTACGTGAGGACGAATATACGTCAGAAATCTCATGGTAGATTTGCTCAGTTCTAGCAGCTTTTTTGTCGAACTTGGGTTAAGTTTACCCCACAGTTCCTTTGTTGTTCTACCCGAAGGATTGTCTAACCAAGTCTTGGCAATCGACCCAAGTCGCAATTGTATAGGCAAGGTATCCCGGTGCAATCCCAGTTGTGGAGGGAATTACCTCCGAGGCGGCACCAAGACGTGCCAGCTGATGCGCTTTTTAGTTTCGACTACATATCTGTGACCAGGCACCCAAAGAACGAGTACCTTGATACACTGAGAGAGGGAATTCAGGGTGGTCTTATACTCCAGTACTAGGTTGGAGGTTATGAAGGGTTTTGTCAAGGACTTTACGGCCGCTTGACTGTCCAAGCAGATGGCAATCTCCACATTCTCAGTGTCTGAGCCAAGGAGGTTCCTTCACGCTTCACGAATAGCCTTAGACTCTGCCTGGAAGACCGTAACGTGGCAAGTTCTAAATAAGGGTCCTCACAGAAGACGCCCGCTCCGTTGTTATCTTCAGACTTGGAGCCGTCTGTATAAATTATAGTGTCTATCAACGTGTAGCGCACAGAATGTGCTGCCCATTCCTCGCTGAATGGGCTATTCTTTTTAAACTTGCTAGTCGGCATGGTCTCGATGAAGCGGTCACCCTCCCTGTTGGTGTCAAGTGCGACACCGCACAAAATCAAGGATGGCTGATATAGACGAGTTAGATTTTATAAAAAAAAAGAACAAGTAAAATTGAATCATTTATTTGAATAAGTATACTGGTATTGCTATGGATATACTCATTTACATTCAATTTAGACGGCAGATAGCTTTATAGAAACGAAGAGTTAACAATTTGCAGTTCTATTTTGAATTTGAATTTTAATATGCAAATGAAAAATTTACATTTTACTGAAAAATTCACATATAAATTGATAACTTACACAGATTATATTAACACAAATAATTATATCCAGCCAGACAAATTTTGATTTAATATATTTTATTACTTATATTATTACCACTTTTTTGGGTGTTACAGTATTAAAGTACCTTCCTACTCCCCTGAGCCACTTGAACATATTTAACGCCGCACTAATATTGTGCGGGTACATCTATCAATAAACATTCTGCCAAGTTGGCAAATCTATGCCATTTTCATCAGTATAAAGAACACGAAATGCATCACAGCACTATCGTCGCTGCGGGGCTGAATTAAATTCATCAAAGAGCAAGGAATAATTTTATTATCAGTTAATCACTTACGTCAAGTCATAATTCACGATTCAAGGTTTTTAATTAAGTGGTGGCACTCAATTGTAGTACGTACATATCCACACCCCGGCTTTGTCAGAAAATCAGATAAAACTAGTCAATGGTAATAATGTCATTGTCCTGCACATAATAATTAATAATTACCATTATTGGACATAGTGCCCATAGTGAAATAATAGCGGCGCAGGTAACATTCCTATTACAATAGCTAATAATTATGCTAATAGTCCACAACTATTGTTTGCGCGACAACTTCTGGTTAGTGAGCTCAAAGCAGTGGAAATAGAAATGGGTGCGCTCCTCCGAAAACCCCCCCCTATCTGTACAACATAATTCACTCTGTTAATTGGTAGCAATTTTACACCAAATTATTGCACGTGCTCTATAGAATTTTTTGTTAGTTTATTATGATTATCTACATAATATAATCTGAGCAGTATTTGCTGTATCTGCACCTCGGCAGTGCTTGATTGTTCAAATATTAGAAAGCTGAAAGAATTCTGTTTGTAAGATTATCAATGGGAAAACTTTTAAAAGATCGCCGAAATGAACATATTCACGCATGCTGCACGTCGTACAAGTTTCAAAACAATTTTATTCTTCTTTTGTTTTGCGCTTTAAAAGAAGACATGCGTTTATCTGATTTGAATTCTCAGTGAAAACAAAAATAGTTTGGATTCAGCTAAGAATTTAAAATCAAAATTAAATTATAAAAAAATTTGTCAGAAAAGTCAAACCAAGTAAGCGCTAACACGTAATATCTTAGATATACAACAAATCCTTTTACGCACCTTATATTACGTATTAACTAGCTAGAGCAGGTGAAATAGCTAGTTAAGTTTATGTGTCAACTACAAACATTGAGTTAATCGTCTTGCATGTACGGACAATAAAACTGCGCAGATTAAGCCGCCTACATATCCAGTAAACCGGCAGGAGTCGCCCTCTTCCTGTCAATAAAAGTCACCGATAAGAGATTCTTATTTAAGCCCAGCTCTGGTTCTACATTCGTAAGTAGAATCATACACGAACTAATTTTTTAGTCCTTTTGTCAAATATTAAATAAGAGCCTCTGATATGGATTGGATGGATGGATTGAAAGAAGGTTGAGTCCCCCAGGTCATGTGGGGGACCCTAGATCATAGGTCACTACAAGCCTCATTCTTCATCCTCATGACCCATGAGTAAGTTCATAGGTCCCAACCAGACGCTCTTACAAACCATAAGATTGGCTCCCAATCCTCTTTATCTGCTTCATACAATTCATCCAGGATGCATGAGCAAAAGAATCACACAAATTATTAGTTCCCTAGCATTATAGGTATTCATTAGAGAAAGGTTAGATGTAGCTTACCATATATTTTAATTGTTTCGGATCTAATAATTATCACAAGATACGCGATCAGCCACCACTATCCAAAATAATAGTGCAGCTACTGCACATAATAGCAGTGTTTCTATAATATGACACCCAATCAAATGCTATGCAAATATCATAAGCATATAAGAATGAGGATTAAACTTAGAGCTCCATCACTCATTAATGAATTATCATAAAAGTCTTTAGTAAAATATACAATGGAATCTGGGCTCAGCATGTCTCCATAGTCCATACATACATACAGTATGCTAACTCTAAAACTCAACACCAACACTAGCTTTAGTACAGGTCATTTTCACTGACATAAAAACAAAAATAAATAAACCTAACCTGGTAGCAATATAAAGTGTACCATGCAAAACAGACAATTGCTATACATACATATTAAAGACTACAAAAGGACAGTGAAACTTACACAAAATGACACAGAACTGGAGAAAAGGGAACGCAACTATAACACAGCTTATTTATCGTATGCTATCCAAAAGGTTCATGAATTTGACTATTAGGAGCCGAAGATCCTTCACACGGAAAACCATTGGAGGAAAAGAAAAAAACATTGAAGCACATACATACATACACCTCATCAAACCACAGCCCAGCAAACATTTGGATGAAAAATCTTCAGGACGATATGTGGATAATACTGCCAAAGTATCTTCCATGCGAAATTAAATCAAATATGGTGAAATGATTTTTTTCTTGTCTTGCGTAGACGAAAAGAAGATGAAATTACAAACATTTTCGTTTTCTAATTTTAAATGTGGAGGCAAGAAGACAGTAGTTTCGCTTCTTTATCATCTCTGTGATACAGAATTTATCATTTGGAAGAACGGGTGGTTAGACTCCATGACAGTGACTTATTTGTGAGATTTTAATTCCACCAAATCATATTAAAAAATAAATAAAAGAAAATAAATATCCCACTATAAATAACTGTCTTTTTTATTCCCTTACTACCTACAAATTCTAAAGGGTTTATTTGGACGATTGAACAATTTGCTTTGACGATAAGAAAGCGAATCATCTTGAAGAAACGAATGCGTTTCTGACACACGATATGAAAATAACTCGCCTGGAAGGGACGTAGAAGATACGCATTAGTTTCACCAAGACGTTTTGCTTTCGGTGTAACAGTTTCTCCCGTTGGAAGTTGAGAATGGAATGTGATTATCATCCACGAGATATTTTATCGTCCAGGTAATAAGAAAGTGAGTCTTCTGCGTTTCGCCATGTTTGCTGGGAAATTAATAAAATAAACATACAATCAACGTTCCCTTTAAGCTGCGCGCATGCGCAATCGCGTATAAAAAGTAATTTGTTGCTCACAGCATTCCATGCTGCGCGCATAAGAAAATTGCTCGCGAATTTTTTTTTAATAAATAAATGACCGTTTTTTTAAAATAATTTTTAATATTGATCCAAGTACGCTTATTTTTACATTGCTAATTGCTATTATAAACCAATATATTTAGTATATTTCGAACATCAACCGAATAAAGTTAATATTTTTTTACGAATTTTATACTGTGCTGTGCAGAGGAATTGTAAATGGTATATGTGTTATTATTTATTTTTGTTGGTTTTTTTTAAATACATTCAATCACAGCTTCAACGATGTCAAAAAGAAACTCCTCGAGTCAACCAGCGTCAACATCCAAGAAAGTATGTCCAAATTTCAAACCTGCTTGGCTTTTACAACTTGTTAAGACTAAAATACCAACTTCACGTGAACCTAGATTATATATTCGAATTCAATGAAGAAGAAAGTACAATTATGTGCAAATTTTGTACCGAAGCGAAAGTAGATGGAGATTTTTCCATTGTGAAAAAGTGGGATGATTGGAAATTGGATTATCTGAAACGTCATCTAAATCACAAAACACACATTGAAGCGGTTGAAATTCTTACAGCTCGTAGCGTAGATGTGGTGGATTAGTTCGACTGATTGCTGAGACTCCTAAAGGCCGTGAGGTACGAATAGAAAATGCTGGAAGACAAAAGGCAAATCCAAAAATGGTTAAAGATTTAATTGACAACGTAATTTTGGCAATAAAATTGAATACTTCAATGAATTCTGTGCAGGAAATAAATAGCCACGTATCAAAATATTTTCAAATTCCAGAAAGTTGGCGTAGCAAAAATTATGCCTTTGAATCGTGGAATGCATAAACCAAGTGATTCAGAATGAAGATTTTGATGCTTAGAAAATCACAATATCATTGCTTAATAATTGATGAGAGCACAGATAATTCTGTTCATAAAATGCTTATAATTTACATAAAATTCAGAACAAACTTTGATTACATAACCTCTTTTGCAACTATAATTCAGTTAAGTGCTTGCGACGCTTTATCAATTGTGGCAGCTATCAAAAAATTCTACTCTACTACTACTCCGACGGAGCTGCGGTTATGCTGGGTGGTTATAATGGAGTAGCAAAGATACTACAATGAGATATTCCGTATTTATCAGCTCAGCATTGTGTGGCCTTGGAATTGACGATGCTTGGAGTGGAATACCTTTAATGAAAACTCTAGAGACTTTGTTAAGAACGGTGTACACAATGTTCAGTAGATCATCTGTGCAATTTCAAGATTTAGCAGTAATGGAATGCGATGATTTGACTTTTAGAACTCTCAATGAGGTAAGGTGGCTTTCACGGCACTTTGCAGTGTTTCCATTTATTCGGAATTATTATGTTTTGATTGAGTATTGCAAAGGTGAAGTTGAAAATTCAAATGACCCAGAATCTAAATATTGTGTTAAGGTCGTAGTCTGGTAACTTGGTTTCGAAAAATCGATTTTTTTATTTTACATATTTCGAAAGAACTATATATTGAGATATACTGTAAAAATGTTAGACCGAAATTCGAAATATTGACGAACTTATAGCACTTATACGCGAGCGCATCGCTGAGCCGCACGTCAGCTGCAAGCGGCCGGAACCCTCTATTGTTTGCGCGTTAGCTTAATGCCTGCTCCGAGCGTCGGATACCTCTGTGTATACTAAAAGTTTTACTACACATACATTTACTTTGAAGCTCAGTTATATCGAAATTCAAAACGAACAGTCAGTGTACGTTCATTACTTTGCGCGTAAACATCTTCCAAGAGCGTGAAAATGGATCGGAAAGGAATGAAACGCGATACCAGAAGTCCTGGCGATTCTGCGATCAAAAAAATTTTCATGGCAACAGATATACCACCGAACAAAATACGGCCAAGACACTTCAAATTGCTGCATGGACAGCCGCATGCACTTTCAACGAAGGGTTTTTACCTGTTTTGAAAACCATGGAGACCATGGGAGTCACAATCGGCCCGCACGCTATGGCTTACGCCAATCTGTACAACAGCTCTGGTATTTCGTAGGCGGACAAGGACGCAGCTTATGCTTCTAAAATTGCCAGAATGAGTCGCAGGTTAGAAAAAGTTACTAACAATGAGGCCTATGAAAAAGTTGAAGGTTTATTATACGCGCCAGGGATAGCCGATTAGTGTAAGCATGATTTTTCTATAATAAATTTGTTGTTAATTAAACGCGATTTTCTTGAAACAAAAATTTTCTATCCAACCGATTGGGCTGAAATTTGGATATGTTATTCTACTCATCAATAGCTTTCGCAGGAACTAGGATCTTTTTTTTCGTCCCTAACTTTCCATTTTACAGCCCGATTTCCACTAAAAAAACTCACTTTTTTTTTCGAAGTCCACCATTTTGTTATTTTTCAAGAAAATTGTTTAATCCTAGTTCCAACCAGAATGACAAGCTTACAGAACAATAATCTTTTTGATTTTTTTGTCTCAGATGTCCTCAACCGACGAAATCACCGGGGCCAACCACCTACCTTTTTTTTAGACGCTCATTTCAGTGCTACCAAACTATAAAAAAAAATCAAAAAAAAAGAAAAAACAATTTTTTTGTATACTCTTAGATACCCTTAATAATATATTAAAAACTCGTACTGATTGAATTTTATTTTCCCCTAAAAATAAAATTCCCGCAAAAGGCATTAAAAAACGTGCAAGTTACCAGACTACGACCTTAAGGCTCTTACTAATTCTTTGAACCGATTAGCTTTAACTGTGCTAAATGATATTTTAATTGAATTAGCTAAAATGAGCAAATTTTTTCAAAAAAGCGTGCTTTCTCCTATGGAAGCTCATCAATACGTAAAATCCATTATTAAGAAGACTCGAAGCCAGTATCTTGGAGAAACTATTTTTTGGAGCGAAAAAGCAATGAAACTTCTCAACACAAGCGATAATACTGCTGAAATTATTGAATTTATCACAAAGCTATGTGATCATCTATATTGCAGATTTCCAGAAGAAGAAATGAAAGACTGGGCTGCACTTGATCATATAGGAATCGCAAACAGCAACAATTTTAATTTTGGAAACCAAAACTTGCTGAATCTTCTTAACAAATACTCGAAAATAATTCCAAATTATAGTGAAGAAGTGAAGAAGCAAATTCTAAGCCAATATTCGAATTTTAAATTTTTATACCAAACCAAATTTAACTCTAACGTCGCGTCGTAAGCAGTTTCGCGAATATGGTAGACCTTGCCAACAAGGAGGAAGAGTTTCAAGAGCCTTCCTCTTTAATAAACATTTCTGCAACCTTTCAAGCATCCAGTACAGATTGCGAGTGTGGGTTTAGTCAAATGAATGCCATTAAAACAAAGGCCAGAAACAGATTGGAGACATTTCATATGGACAATGTCATGCGTATCAAATTATTTTTAAGGCGTGGAAACGAAATTGATGTACCAAAAGTTTTAAATTTTTGAAAAAATAATAAAGATCGACGTGGTAATTAATCTAAAATGTAATTTCTTTTTCTAATAATAAAAAAATTCTTATAAAAATAAAAAGTCTTAATTTACCAAAACAAAATTTTCTCTTGCGCACAATGTGGTTACTTTTCAAAATATGGGCACAGAACGTTATTTTTTCGCGCAGCGTGAAAAAAAATAAGAGGGAACGTTGCATACAATACATCAACACACAATGTAAACATACACTGGATGCAGTAAAAAAAAAGTTCTTAAGATGTCCAAAGTTATGTTTAAATTAAATTATTTACTTATTTATTATTTAATTTGTTTATTTTAATATTAACTCTCGCGTTGTTTTGAGTATGTTAATTATAAAATGTTCACGATCTTCTTAGTTTAATTTATAGTAGTGATAAAAGTAAATAGAGTCCTAATTTTTTATATTCTTGCACAATGCAAATTATATGAGAGAGGTTTTTATAAAGTTGTCTGTATACACTGTAAAAAATGCGCACAATTGTTTCCACAAAGCTTAGGTATTTTCCCTTAAATTGTGGGAATATTCCCTAAAATGTAGGGAATATTCCCTCAAATGTCGTGAGTATTCCCTACATTTTAGGGAAAAATACCTAAGCTTGGTGGGAACTGTTGTGCACATATTTTACATTGTACGAATGTATTATACTTTTAGGCACTGAAGTTGGTCTAAACAGAAAGACTGAAATATTGGCCAATAAATTGAAGCTTCATAGATAATGGTTAGTTTTCATTACAATTTTACGAAATAATGGATCGATAACCCCATATCATTTCCAAAAGGACCAATACAACTTAAAATCTTCACATATGGTATTTACTATTTCTATGAAAATACCGTGTATAAAATTTCAGCTCTCTACGCTGACGCGTTCTCAGGCAGTCTTCATTGAAAACCAGAATATTTATATGGCAACCCCACGTAGTAGTACCCGATTTGTCCCATTTTTATACCCTAGATGAAATCCATAGTGGTATACTAAGTTTGTCATTCCGTTTGTAACACCTCGAAATAATGATGGTAGAGCAAAATGAATTGGACACCCACGCATAATATTAAAATTAATTTTGATTTTTGCATGTCGTCCGTCTGTCTGTGCGCACGATAACTCGAGAACGCGTTCACCTAGAAAGCTGAAATTTTGAACACGGACATAAAAAAAAAGTAAAATTAAGTTCGAAAATGAGACAAATCGGGCAACTCCTTCGTGGGCCATACAAAAATTTCGTTTTCCACGATATATTTGGACACTACCTGAGAACACGTTGACATAAAAAGCTGAAATTTTGTACACTGTGTTCTCATACTAATTGCAAATAAAATTTTAAAAATGGGCTAAATTGGGCAACCCCTTCTTGGTGTTGCCATTTAATGATTTTGGTTTTTTACATATACTTTGAAAACGATCAGTCCTAGACATTTTTATTGTACTAAGAACTGCTTCATAATAAGAAATCCTATAAAATTGGTTATAATCATTTTTTCTGTCCGACGAGCCGTTCTAGAAATATATGTGAGATACCAATGCAAAAAATTAAAATTGCTCAAATGAGCGACCATACGAAATTTCATACGTGCATTCATCTAGGGTATCATAAGAATTGGTCTTAGACCAATTCTAGCTTTTTTACTTGTCAAACTTACATTTATTTATTTTCTAAAAAAGCGGTATGCGAAATTTCAGCCATCTAAGTAAATGCGTTCTCGATTTATCGTGAGGAGAGGCAGATGGACAGATGGACGGACGGATCTGCAAAATCGAAGAAACTTTTAATATTATGCGTGCGTGTTCTTTGATTTCATCTAGGGTACAAAACCTGGCAGGTTAGGACCCAATGGGCAAACCATAAATATAAATAATTAAAGAAAATATTCGTCACACTCTTTTTCAGTCCATTATGATAGTAACTTCCATATCCAATATTTACGAAATTTGAAATGTAATCGAATCCGTTTTTCTGAAGAACTCTTAAAAGATCCTTCAAAGGTGAACATTTTGTTGTTTTTTATAGTTTTGTCAAATTAATGTATATTTAAATTTTCACAAAAATTTTCAAGTTCTTTTAAATGGACGTTACATGCCAAAAATAAATATTGTAACTATGCAGGCATTATTCATTTATTGACACATTTCTTATTGAGAAACTTTGCTGGGACAATTTCGGTTTTTGTGACCTACAAATTATATCTCTAGAAAGAGTGCTCTTGAAGGAACAAAAATCGAAAGTTACATTGAAGCAATGTTGTCGGCACTATTACTATATAGAAACTTTTGTAGGCACATTTATTTATTCATAACATATGTTGTATGTTAACATATAGGAAAGGCGACAAAACATTTTTGAATCAACGATGTTATAGCGACGTTATACAAGGGCGGATATAGCGAGAGGCGATCGCCCACCCTAAAGCTCTAATAAAAATAAAATTTGTAATCTAACTAATCTAATACTAAATCTACTACTCTAAAAAACAAAAAAAAAACTTTTACACAGGCTGCTTCAAAATTCGAACTAAAAATAGCAAATAATTTTTCCCTTCACTTAATGAATACATCACTAAAGTTCTATAGAGTTCACCTTAAAATTTTCACTTAATTAATTTTTAAAATTATATTACATTTCGTCGCCTGAATATTGTTTTGTCCCATATGCAAAAATGTAGTTTTTAGATAAATGCAGTTAAAGTTGGGATCTTTATTATAAAAAACTGTTCGATATATTTGCATTAAAACTCAGTTGTTTTCCGTCTATTTATTTCTTGAATTATTTTTGTTCCAATAGAAGAAAATTTCCGTTAAAATTTTATTAACTTGAACTTATATTATTAATGGGGCAAAACTAGATTTCCAAACAATATTTTACTTGTATGATATCGGACAAAACGATTTTCTAATATGTATAAAAGAAATTTTTTATTACTTCAACATCTTTATTTAGCTTTGAATGTTTTCCAGTTTTTCTAATCAAAATTACATTTCCTCATTCGCAGTGAATATAATTTTATTACTTTTTACCGGGTAAAGTATATTTGTTCAAGTTGGCCGTTTTGGTATTCTCCAGTACAAATGAAACGCAAAAAAACCGAAATTTTTAATTTATTCTATATCACACAATCATATTATTTAGTGCGGCAAAGTTTCAAGGCTTGGTTCGACTCATTAAGAGATCTCAAACAACAGAATTGAGTGATTCGAAAAAATATTAATAAAAATAGGAGAATCAAAACAAAATTCTCCGTAAATTTTACCACCCTAAATAAAATAATTGTGTGATAAAATAAATAAAAATCTTTTTTTGCCTTTCGTTTGTACCGGAGAATCCCAAAACGGCCTACTTGAACAAATATCACTTCATTCAGTTAAGTTAATAAAAACAAGGAAAATAACAAATAACAGATACAAAATGAAATACGCAATAACTTAATAACACTCCTTATTTGAGCATTAAAACTGTTTGATAGTAATTTCTATTTGAATCTGGAAGATAAACCAAAAGAGATTTTATATATTTTGCCTTATCTTTAAATCTAGCTAGGTTGATTTTAATCGATCTATTGTTGTAAGGACTGTTTCAGAAAAAAATCCGATCACCAATCCCCACTTCCAATACTCATCATCAGGTAAACAAAATTAGAAACTTCAGCAGTTTTTATTGCATTATAAAAAGGTGTGCACTTGAAATTGCAAGCCATTAAATGCAAAATTCTTATACAGGAAAAATGGAAGTCAGCCAACAAGAATGCCGCGAATTAATTCTTTCCACCCATATGGAAAACCCGAATATGTTTCAAAGGAGGTTAGCTAAAAAGTTTAATATTCTGAAGACGACCATTCAAAATGTTGTCAGTAAAATTCGAGAATCTTACAGTGTCCAGAGAAAGTCCAGGTCAGGAAGGAAATCTGGTGCGATAGACCAAAAATTTGCCAAAGAAAAGTGGTAGATAACACTAAACGAAATGACAAAATGTCGTTGAGAGATATGGCTGATAAGGTTGCAACGCATTATGCTACGGTCCGTCGAATTAAAGAAAAGTAGGGCCTCGAGTTCTCCATACTAAGAAAAAGAAAACACCGAACAGAAAGCAGAAGAGTACCAATATGCAAAATCCAGGAGCTCAATTTTTCATGGAAATCTTCTAACGAAAATCGGTTTAGGTGAAAACGAACTTCAACCAGTGTCTTCACAAGGGCTTTCATTCTTTAGAAAACATAATGCGTCAGCATTGTTTTGGCCGGATTTAGCAACTTGCATTATGGCAGAAAAGCGAGAGATTTCTACGATGCCCAATGTATACTGGTAGTACCCAAGGAAGCGAATCCTCCAAATTGTCAAAAGCTAAGACCAACCGACAAATATTGGTATAATATTGGCAGAAAATTTAAAACAAAAAACACTCTGCTAGGCAATATAAAAGAGTGTCCAATACGTTCGATACTGTCTGCATAAAATTTTAGGAAGAATATAAAGCAAAAAGTTCACCAATTTTACAGCAAGTAATAGTTATATTATGTCGGCTGTGAATAATGTAGAGAATTAAGCAATAAAAATTATTTGGTAACAACAAAAAAAGGTTGTTCTTGTTGCTTTCAGTATTCATAGGTGCTCTTTTTTTTAACAGTCCTTAAATTGTTCATTGTTCCAAGTTTATTGCTGCGAGCTGTCATCAAAATTGACTCCGAAATAAAGGGTTCCTGTGTTGCAGACATTTTATAATAAACCTTGAAAGGCTCTTTTTTTTTAATACAAGTTTTCTATATCGCTGCAACTGGAGCCAACCAAGATTTTGGAATTTTTACTTTACGTGGACGTGTTCTTAGCGACATGGAGCAATCCAAATTTAAATATAGTTTTAAATTTCCGCACTTGTATCAAAACAATATTTAAAAAACCATTTTAAAGTATTTCATGTATTTTATGCCCATGTATGCACAAGTTTGATTTGGGGTAAACCAAGACTAACTTTTGTGGCAAAAATATGATATGGGGCAAACATGACATGGTTTATCTCGATATATATATAACTTAGAAAAAATCTGATTAAAGCATTTAATTCAACATCAGTAATAATCTCAAAAACCATACTTAACTCAAAATATCACATTTGACGGATGGAGCAAACCAATAATAGTCAGGAGACGATTTGTGTATAAATTTTTTAATTTTAATGGAAAGCAAAGAAAGCAAGAGCTGGGCAATTCAAATTTGAACACCACAGTAAATAACAATTTCCTGATGTTGAAATTTGGAGGTCCTTAAGTTAATCAAAATACTTAATACAGTTTAATGCCCAGACTTTACATTCTTTGCGTACCTTGAAAATTTCAAAATTTAATTAAATGCAAATTTAAAGGAACTCTATTGAACTTTTGTGATGGAATTTGAATCAAAGTTTTTTATATTTATCAGGTATTTCTTTTTTAGTCTTAAATCACGATAAATTTCATTAAAAGATTTATGGAATTCATCATTAAATTTATCAAGCGAATATTATAGACTAAATATAACAGAATTAAGTTATTATATAGATTTATAACTTTAAATAAAATATATTTGGGAAGGGACCTAATACATATATGTTGATTTTAAGATTGCACTTGCACACATCCATCAAAATCGCCTTAGTGCACTGGTAGACTCAGAGTTCATCGACAATATGGTTGATATTTTATCTCTGAAATTATTTCGCTAAAAATACTAAAAAGATTTTTATTATAGGAATTTTTGATTAATATCAAATAAGTCCGTTGTACCGTTCCAATTATAATTATAAATGTTTAATAAAATGGAAATGTGAAAATTAAAAATTCAATACGTTAAAAGCCAGCTACTGTCAGCTACAAAACACACATACGAGTAGGCGCTTACAAAAACGGTTGAAAATTAATTTCCAATAAAGATGCAATACAGTTGGCAGTAAACGAAGGCAAAAGCAACCCAGCCTATGCAAACACTAATTATATTATTAAAGACCAACCTTGTTTGAATATGAAACTCCCCCGGGATTGAAATGTATTCATTATACTTTCCCTGTGTTAACGCTTTTAATCGCATTACACGCCACCAAAATAAGCTTTTATAAAATGATTTTTAATAATTGATTATTGCAAAGATTAAGTAATTCATTATCAATAAATAATAAATCTGGCGATAGTAATCTGGCTCCTTCGAATATGGAACACTCGCTCATAGTGAAGTAATTACAGTGTAACAGGATGTCGTGGGCGTAGAAATATGCTTAGCTTCTATATGGGTGCGTATAAGGTAAAATAATATCACACACACACATACATATATGTATATAGACTGAGAATTTTACTCGGGTAAATGGCAGTTTGAGAAGATTCATATACTTATTTGCAGAATTTCGAGCGCTCAGACATTATTAAAATTAGTTTGAACAATATGACACTCCTGAAACCTGTCTTAATTTAAACATGATCGTTATTGTTGGTATTGGATGTTAGCAGTAATGGAAATTTGTTAAATGCGTTTGTTCGTTTTCTTAACTGATGCCAACTACTCGGCTGGCGGGCAACCAAATATAGTAGGCTTCCCGACGGGACAATAATGTAGGCCAGGAAGTGAGGCGAATAGTCCGACCATAATAACTGCGATACCGATTGGCGACCACAGATTAGGCTCATTACATGACTTCTCAAATGGATTCTGCGCTATCTTTACATCTCCGAAGTATACTGTAGTGCATTAAGGTACATTGATTTCGTAGCGGGATGTTATTCATTTTGTAAATACATATATTTCCACGGTACTGTCTACAAATATTTTTATTTTGTGATCTTTTACACTGAAATAGTTCCGAATCAAAAATAACAAAACCAACTCGAAAATCGAGTGCTTCTTGTGTAGGAAAGATAAAGTATAAGTAAAGATTTTGTGTATAATTATGACTCACCCTCATAACAATCAGTTTGCGTATGCATATTTACTATAAATGATTAAGTATCCTCCTATATACATATGTAGGTCGCTTCAAAGTAATACTATCTGCTGTTTAGGTCGTAAGCAGTCCTTATGGCGAAACAGTGAAGAACTATGACAGATTTTGGTTAGGTACAGTCATTGGAGATTAGCACGAATTTGTAGACCATTAAGCCCCGAATACAATGAACGATGCGCATTTTTTACGCGCCACAAAATGACTTTAAATTGACTCCGGGAAATAACGCTCAACGAAATAACACCCGAAGCGATAAAGTTCCATATAAATTTTAACGTGTCAATTGTGAAACAATGTCCAAAATTTTTGGATATTATTTCACATATCGATTTTGGGCGTTATTTCACAATGATATAAAATCCGAAATTCGTAAATGAAATAAGGCCCAAGAAATAAAATTGATTCTGATGAAAAAATGCCCAAAAATCATTTCAGAAAATGGAGGAAATATTGCCCAACAACTCAGTAATGGAACCAACAGCCCTTGTTTTTGCGGTAGGAAAAACATTTTTTAAGACTTTCGCATACAAATTTCGAAGTAGGTACGTCATAAATGTAAAAGGCTCCAAGTCAAAAGATGCGTATAACATATCTTGGACTTTTTTCAAATCAATAGAAGGAGAATTGGGTAAATCTAAAAAGGACAAAATATACAATTCAATTTGATTTAAAGTAAGAACGCGTCGCGCATGCGGGTGGAAAGGGACGTCGGCAAAGGGTGCAGCGCGCCCTGCAACCCTTGCCGACGACCACCTTTCCTGCGGCCCCGCGCGCCGTGTTCTTACTTTAAATCAAATATCAATCAATATCAAAAAATACACGAGAAAGCGCCGCTCGTGCTCCTCCTCCACATGCCCGACGCGTTCTTACTTCACACACATCATTTTCAATATTTTGGGCTTTATTTTATTTGGAAATAAGACCCAAACCTTATTTCACCTATCTCTTTCGGGCATTATTTCCTGGAACCTTTGAATCAATGGTTTTCATATATAGGTTGACCGAATGTAAGCCACGCCACTTCGTGGCGCCACAAACTTTAATTAAACTTTAAACGTTGCTGCGAGTTGTTTCTATCTACGTGTTTCATTTTATGAGAACAAACGGAATTATTGACATTTCACTTTCTTTCTATTTCTATTTTCAGTTTTTTCATAAACCTTAAGGAAAAAAATACTTGCTTTTTTAACATTTCACAATTTTCAGTTAAGTTCGAAATGTGAATATAAAAAATGGCTGGCTCTTATTGTATCATAAACGTCAGAAAGTGGCGCTACAACAGAAAAGCGTGGCGCTCAATATATCAATAGAGATGTGTCGTTCCGAAGAATATTCGTAACCGGATCCGGATTCTCTAATTTTGACCCGATTCCGCGGGCCCGTTCCATCATTCCTTTCGTAATTCAAAAGAAAATTGTTATGAGTTCAGCTGATATTTGATTATAGAATTAAAAAGTATGGCTTGAAATTAAAAATAAAAGCATATAAAATTTTCGATTCCTTTTATCAGTAAGTACAGGGTGGGTCAAAAGTCACCATGGGGTTTAAAAATTTAATAACTTTTTCGTTTATATATTTTTTTATTTTTTTTTTAGATTATATAAATAACATCTGGAGAATAAATAATGGAGAGATTCACAACTGAACAAAGAACCAGAATAATAGAATTTTGTTACTTAAATCAGCGATCAATTATTTTAACGCAAAGAGCATATCGTCGCCATTTTAACGTCAGAATTTCGCCCTCTGAAGCCATGATTCGTTGCTTAGTTGATCGTCACCACCAACATGGCACCGTAAGTGATTTTCCTCGAACCGGTAGACCGTGTATAACTCACACTGCGGAAAATATTGAACGTGTAGAGCAAAGTGTTAACAAAACACCAGAAACATCTACCAGAAGGCGTTCTGCTCAACTAGGCATGTCTCGTACCTCACTACGGCGCATTTAAAAAAAAGATTTACTGTTATTCCCATATAAGGTGCAATTGGTGCAAGAACTGAAACCCGCAGATCATCGGCAACGTCTAAATTTTGCAGTTAAATTTCAACAGTTGGCCAGAAATGAAATCAACTTTATTGAAAATCTGATTATGAGTGATGAAGCTCATTTTCATCTGAATGGCTTTGTTAATAAGCAGAACTGTAGGTTCTGGGGTTCTGAAAATCCAAGAGCCATTCATCACCGCCAATTGCACCCCATTAGGTTACAGTATGGTGTGGCATTACATCTGAAAATATCATTGGGCCTTACTTCTTCGAAAATGAAGATGGAAGTGCTGTAACCGTAAATGGAGAGCGGTATCGGTTTATGATAGAAAATTTTTTACGTCCTGCTCTTGAAAACAGACCTGAGATGTGGTTTCAGCAGGATGGAGCCACTGCCCACACTGCCCGAGACACAATGGCACTTTTAAGGCAAATTTTTGGACAGCGAATGATTTCAAGAAATTCGGAAATTAATTGGCCAGCGCTTTCGCCAGATTTGTAAGCACCCGACTATTTTCTTTGGGGTTATTTGAAGGAACGAGTATATGTGAACAAGCCCGAGACAATCCTTGAACTCAAGGCCAACATTGTTGCAGAAATTCGAGCGCTACAGCCACAAATGTTGAAAGATGTTATGGAAAATGTTCTAAAAAGAGCCCATCATTGCGAAGCTAATAACGGCGGTCATTTATGGGACATTATTTTCCATACCTAGCGTAAAAAAATTTCCATTTTGTATATTTTATAATCTGAAAAAATATATATATATATATATATAAACGAAAAAGTTATTAAATTTTTAAACCCCATGGTGACTTTTGGCCCACCCTGTACTTGGACAAGTTTTGGGCAAAACCTTTCACGTGCGACTGAAGTTGCTGGTATACAAAGGCTGATTTTTACCAATTGTAACAGAAATTAAACGTAAAAACAACGTACCTCAGTTGCACCAATAAATTAAAAAAAGAAACACAACGAGTGGGCGGAATTTTCCGATTTGGTTTTTTTACAATTGATAATAAATGATGATAGAGGCAATGCACAGTTTTACGCTCAATTATGCGCGGAAGCTAAGTTAAGTGAGGTCGAATCAATTTTGTGTAGCTATAAACAGCTTCATGAAGGAGTCGTCCATTTATTCTAGATGTGGAAATCTATCGACGTTTCTACACGTTTTCATTCACTCATCAATTACGTTTCCAATTGTTACTGCTTTTTTTTATTCATCTAATTTTTCTCTGCCATTTTGTGCCTCTCGCTGCCTAACTTCGGAATCAAGAGCTGTAATTTTGGATTCACTAATATCCTTACCTAGATAAATTTTATATAATACCCGCATTCATATGCTTTTGATATTTTCTAAGGGTATGCTAGTAAAATGAAATAAGTTCCTGCAAAATATTAAAATATGCAATTCAGAAAAGGCGAACTGTTGTAATGTGCTCAGATTAGTAAGTTTTGTGTTTTTGTTCCGGACCGACACATAAATATTGGTACAACCAACTACTACAATGGGTTCCTTGCAGCATTGATATCGTAGTCGAAACTGATTCGTTATAGTGCCCCACAGGATCAATTCTACAAAAAAGTATATACTAATTCCTTATTGCATAAAAGTGGAATTCTCCAATTTCCTAAAAATTTAATGTAAATTCAACGCCGGCCAGATAATATCGTCTTTTTCTAATAATGCAATAGCTTAAGTTAAGTTAAAAGTAGGTATGACATCCTCCCCCTGATGAGGAAAATTTTGATTTAATCGAGTCCTTGTGAAACTTCATAGATATATATAAAGTCTTCTCACCACTTCAGAAATCAGTTATTAAATTTCAAGAGGAGCAATTAAATTATGGAGACTTATATGCCTCTTGGATAAAAGGTAAATTATTAACGAAGAAAAATACCTGATGCTGCAAAACAAGCGACGTCCAGAATCCTGTGAAAAAAAGGAAGTGATAAACTTTTTATTGAAATTACGGGAGCAATTTAAAAGTATAACCGATGAGTTGTATAGTTTACAAAACAAAGAAAATAGGCCCAATGAAAGCAACCACACTGTTCTATGTCATATAACTTTATTTTATTTCTTACTACAAGGCGTTAGTCATAATTCTAACAAGAAGTTGGACCTAGAAACAACAAGTAAAAAAGCTAAAATTGATCTAAAACCTATTCTTAAGATACCCTGAATGAACGCGCGTATGAAAATTCGTATTGTCACCCATCTGTGCAATTTTGATTTTTGAAGTGGTTTTTCGCATATATTTCTACAACGGTTTGTCGGACAGAAAAAATGATTATAACTATTTTTATAGGATTTCATGTTCTAAAGAAGTTTTTAGTACAATAAAAATACCTAGAATTGATCGTTTTCACAATATACGTGAAAACTCTAAATTTTTATATGGCAACACCAAGAAGGCGATGATCGATTTAGTCCATTTTTGATTTTTTTTTACTATTACTAAAAAAAAACCATGTTTCAAATTTCAGCTCTCTATGTTGTCGCGTTCCCAGGTAGTGTCCAAATATATAGTGGAAAACTATATTTTTGTATGGCAACCCCACGAAGGAGTTGCCCGATTTGTCTCATTTTCGGACGGACATACGGACATGCAAAAATCATAATAACTTTTCATATTATGCGTGGGTGTCCAATCCATTTTGCTCTACAATCATTATTTCGAGGTGTTACAAACGGAATGACAAACTTAGTATACACTTTAGATTTCATCTAAGGTACAAAACTGGCATTGACACGTAAAGTCTTGCGTACATTGGAAAATTATAGCAATAAAGGAAGTAACAGAATGACAAAAAGCCAAGAAAAATTAAAAAATTAAGAGAAAGGTGTTGATATATGATGTAATGCATATGATCTCAGAATAACTTTATTGCTTTCCGTCAAGTATTTCTTTTCCGTCATCTTGAAAACTGTATAATGTCAAATTACTATCACCTCAGATGGCATAATTTTTCCTCATGCAAATTCGCTGAAAGCTGAGCAGCAAGCATGGCAGTAGGGATTTCAAGTGCGAGAAGTATGGCAGTACAAGTTGCTTGCAAGCTGTCCTACCTCGTGTAACTCCCGCGTTAAGGGCAAACATGTTTACTTTAATTATAATCCTAAGTTTTTATAAAAATGGCTCTGATTGTATCATAAACACTACAAAGTGAAGCCACAACAGAAACACGTGCCGCTCATTGTATCAATAAAGATGTGTCGTTTCGAGGAATATTCAGAACCGAATCCGGATACTCTAATTTGGACACTATTTCGCGGACCCGTTCCATCGTTCCGTTTGTAATTCAAAAGAAAGAGGTTATGAGCAGATATTTAATTATAGAATTAAGAACTAGCAATATAAAAATATAAGCGTATAAAATTGTCGATTCTTTTTATCCAAAAGTATTTGAACAAGCTTTGGACAAAACTTTTCACATGGGACTGAAGTTGCTGGTATACAAAGCCTAGGCTAGTCATATTCGACTCTTATCTTTTCCAGATTGCGCGCTTTTAAATGCTCTCCCATCTATTATGCAGCATTCACGTACTATCAATTCCTTTAAGAGCCTCGCTGATGCTAATTTCTTAATTAAACGCCCGTAATTTGCTTGATTGACTTGTCACGGTAACTTTTCACAGCGCAGTCCTATCGCGAATTATTGAAACTTTACATTTTTTTTTCTCTATTCCTTTAGTAACTTGTTCTAGTAATATGTAGTTCTGTTTTGTAGTTCTTTATATCTTGTTCTGTTAGCCTTATCATGCAGAATATGTACTCAGATTTTATTTTTATTTTATTTATAATCATACGTATTTCTGATTTATTATTGATTTAATAATTTTATTATTTTAAGGACTTCCTCCACGCTTAGATCAATAAAAGATTTTAATTCTATATACAACCTCTCCTAATAAATGTTATGTTATTCGTAGGGGTATGGTAGGACGTATGTACACTTCTTAAAAATATATTTGTCAATAGAGGAATAAGGAAAATTGATTTATATTATTAATTGTTCACTTATGTGATTGTATTTTTTAACTAACTTGAAACAAGTTGTTATTTCTCCAATTGCCAAGAACCAATATGTTATTATTTCTGACGACTATTCCTCAATTATTGTACTTCCATGTTTTTCCTTAATTAGAAAAAAAACTGTCAACACCCTTAAATTACTCAATTTCTAAACATGAAGGATGTTCTTGTTAATTTCGATCTGGTCTTAGAGCATTTTTGTTTACTATACTTATAAATGAATCTGGAAAATATTCATAATTTTTGTAAGTACGTATGACATGAATGCAGACAATGTAGATGTGTATTTCTTCTTTGAAGAATATCCATGATTCGTTTCATTACTAAAGATTTTATTTGAAAAACAATTGAGCAATGAGTTGTTTGGTTCTTAATTCTCGAAAAATTCAATATGTGTGTTCCCGTCCATGTTTCGTACGATAAGTTTTTCAACTATACGCACCCGCAATCTCGTACTAATTTTATTGTACATTCAGGAACTAAAATGTTTTAATACGGGTAGTCTGTAATACTTGCAAAACGGTTAGTTCTATACGTTTTTAATGTACGGAAAACTACTTCGAAAACCTATGAAATTGGTTACAGGAACATATTTTTACTTTTCTTAGCTAGAAATATGAGCTCTGAGTAGGCAGATGCTGCCAAATAATGCCCTTAGATAATAATTTGCTAACCATTGCCTTCCATAGGATAGAACCGTATTTGTTCAAGCCTATTTCTTGAATTCAGATGCAGATGATGCGTTTAAGGATTATCTAAGATAGATGTCTGGTTGTCACCACTGGAGCAGGCTTATTATTGCTTGTGAAAGGCGAATGAGTTCAGTCGAAATCTTATAATAAAGACCACATTATAAAATTTCAACTTAGTCTGTTCATCATTAAATAAATAAACTTATCTCTATCGATGATCTATTTATGAATACTCAAGAAAAATACTTGCGCTATTGTATCAAGGTATACACCTTACGTGTAACTTTGAAACTTTAAAGTTACTGCTACTCCATAGTTTTACGATCTTGTGAAGGTGTTCCCTTTAAAAGGTTTATGTGTGGAGATACTTATTCATAGATCTCCCCAAACATACTTCTCTTTTAAATGCTTCAGTTAAAAAGAAATAGTAAGCACTATTGGAGTTGTGAGTGCAGCATCGCCACACTCGGGTCCAACAAACTCAGTAACGACTACACTAGGGAGAAAATCTTTCTGCTGATCGCTCCCAACATTGGCTTAGCTGGAGTGGCCACGCCATTGAATTTGTTTACTTTAGTCTTCTCCAGAAACCACCTCAGCATTGTTGGACTAAACAAAAGTTGGAATATCCGACCCATTATTAAATTCAGAATCAATAATTTTACTCAAATAATCACTATGACATCGTATAATCTTAAAGGAGCAGAAAAGTATTAAAATCTTTTCTCTATAGAAGCTTTCTGCGCAATTGTAGAGCTCACATTTGCTTATTTAGGATTTTATGAAATGTTAATTAGAGCTTATAGCTTCAGTTATCACAATTGCTACTCGTGTTTTATTTCTATTTTTTTTAATTTCGTACACCAACTGTAGCCTTCTTGTCTTCTTGCTGAAGCGCGGTAGATATCGGTGACGTATAATATTAATGGATCGCTGAAACTATTCATCCTCCACATGGCGAACACCGAAAAAATGTGAGAAAAGCGTAATAGGCAAATCGGTATTCCTATGATAATTAATAATATAATAACCAAGTAAAAAATAGAATTTTTAGTAAAAACAAAAAATTAATAAATAGAAAATAATGCTTCTCACTCACTAAGTACATACATCATAATGCCTATTACCTAGTTGTAGCAGCAATTGCCTCTGCCAGGGTTTGAGCGGGGGGTTGATGGATGGGGAAGGGTTTTGGACACTCCAGTATACTCCAAAAAATAGACTGTAGTGATTATAAGGAGGAAACACACTACCCATCTTGACTTTCGGTGGGGGCGTCAATGTAATGAGGAGTGAGTGAGTTGAACATGGTCGTAACATCCGATATCTCTATTACTTATGGATAGTTCCAAGACGAGTGCGAGCACAGGAGCTGGAGTATAATCCAGAGATCTCCAGTTGCATGAGTCTTATAGGCTGCCTGATAAATGTAGTGTTGGCAGAGCTTCCAGCGATTTATAAGGCGGCAACAGTGGTATCCATGTGCAGAGAGCCCTCACAGCACATCTGCATATATACTGATAGCCAGGTAGCCAACAAAGAGCTGGGTGCTGTGCTGGTAAAATCTAAATTGAAGAAGTTATGTAAAATTGGCCTTGAGAGATTGACTATAAGGCAAAAGGTAACCCTATGCTGGGTACCTGGCCATAAGGATATCTCAAGCAATGATATAGCTGATGAGTTGGCCAAAAAGGGCTTTGAATTGGATAGGTCCGCGGCGATTGCTTATGGGAGGATCCCAATCGGATCTTTAAAATAGGAAATCATCAGGGGTATCTATCAACAAGCAAGCATCCGGTGGACCAGTAGGGATATCTGCTGTATTGCGAGGCAATTGTGGCCTGCATATGACAGGAAGAGGCCAAGGGAACTTCTTAATGAGAGAACAAATACCAGGAATCTAGTAGGGGTAATTATGGGCCAGTGGGCCATAGGGGACCATGCTAGACGATTGGGTATAGCGGCAAACGATTTCTGCAAGAGCCAGGAGCTGTAAGGACACGGAGGAAATCGAATCCGAATGCCCCGATTTGGTGCGTAAAAGAAGTAGGTTATTGGGTTTAGATTTATCTTTTCAAATCTGGGGAGCTGCAAAGTAAAGAATTCAAATATATCATGAGTTTTCTGAGAGAAGCAGGATTAATCTATGTAAAGAGTCTTGGAAATATCCTGCGTTTCCTAACCGAAACAGGATGAATCTGGGGCTGCTCAAAAGGTAAACCCATGAGGTCTAGGGACACAATGGACCCACTTGAGGTCTAAGTGATGAAGGCTAGTTGGCTAGCGGCACCCATTTTACCTACCCTAACTTCAATTTCTGAAATTGTTATCCACTGTAGTGTTAAAATTTCAAACTACCTATCTTTAAAATTAAAATTTTAAATTTTAATAATTTAAAAATTAATTCCATGGAAAGTGAAGGGAACTTTTGTGATGTATACTCATTAAGTGAAGAGAATTCTTTTTTTAGTGCAAATTTTAAAGCAATATTTCTTATAAATTTCTATTTATCTCTTATTAATCTTAAATAATTCTCAAAAATTTTAGATTATATCATTAAGGAATTTCAGTATACAGGAATTTGTTTTTTTTTGCGGAGACAATATGTAGGTATTTATTACTTACTTTATGAAAAAATATGCGTTTAATGTGTGCCACGATTTCACGAAATTATTATTTACCCCATTTGTACCCTCTGGGTCAAAAACCAGACGCATACTTTAAGAAAAATGTATTTATTTC